>JAVTVY010046141.1:0-212574 GCA_036873755.1 Hanleya hanleyi | reverse complement strand
ATAACGTAACCAGTTAACGTGGACAGTACCCCAGTTTGACGAACCAGCGAGCACTTCAATATACTGCCAAATACGACACATTCGGAGCAAGTATGGCTCATATAAACTCCCAACACAGGCTTTCCTGTCAACTGTGCATTTGGACGATGACGTTACCGGCTGGTGTTAACCAACGACCCCGAGATCCCGCCTGTCGGCATGAGCCCGATCGATAGAATCAACACACCATGCACTTTGTTACACTAGAAAATTGACGACAAATGCCTAAACAGGTTAGGGCGATTCCGCTCTCTGAAACGGAGGTAAGAAAGGTCGTTTTTGCCCAATAAGTTTTGGTTTCTTCTTAACCAATGCTTCAAAACTTCAGGCGCAATAATCTTATCTATTGTTACATGTCCTAAAATTAATTTGCCATTTGAAGACCCAGTCAATGCTGTTTAAACAGTACGACAGATTTTTGGCCTATAATTATGCAAATTCGATAGATGACAATTTATTTTGTTACTACCAGTGAGTGAGTGAGTGAGTGAATCTGATTTAACGTTGCTTTCAACTATATTTCAGTTATATCAAGACGTTGTGTGGTATTCTTTTTCTCTCCCGGGAAAGAATGCTTTCGCCAAGAACGAACATGTGGTTTATATCTTTTTTGATTTAGAAAAAGCCTATGATACTACATGGAAATACGGGATTCTTAAAGATCTTCAAAAGATGGGATTAAAAGGTCGTTTACCCGTTTTTATTTCCAACTTTTTGAATGATAGGCAATTCCAAATTCGTTTGGGTACAACTATGTCTGATCATTTTGATCAAGACCAGGGTGTCCCACAGGGCAGTATTTTGTCTACTACTCTGTTTAGTATTAAGATCAACAGCCTGGCTGCAGTTCTGAATAAATCAATTTATGGCTCACTTTTTGTAGACGATTTCAATATATCGTGTAGAGGGAAAAGTATACACAGTATTGAGAGAACATTACAACTTTGTCTACACAGAATTCAGAAATGGTGTCTAGAAAATGGTTTGAAGTTCTCCAGAGCTAAGACAAATTGTATACACTTTTGCAGAAAATACTTCCAGCACGAAGATCCAAAACTAAAATTAGACGGAACTGAAATCAAAGTAGTAAAAGAGGTCAAATTTCTAGGCATGTGGTTTGATCAACGACTAACATTCAAATCACATATAAATTGCTTAAAAGCCAAATGCACGAAAGCTCTGGATTTGTTGAAAGTCGTTGCCAGCTATAAGTGGGGGGGAGATCAGCAAACTCTCCTTCATTTATATCGATCGCTTGTTCGTTCCAAACTCGATTATGGTTCTATTGTTTACAATGGTGCAAGCAAGTCAAACTTGGCAAAGCTAGATCCTATTCTCCATCAAGGACTAAGGCTTTGCCTCGGTGCGTTCAGAACATCACCCAAAGAAAGCTTGTACGTAGAAACGGATGAAATTCCTTTAGAACTTCGGAGAATTAAATTATCGCTGCAAAATATATCACAAAACTGCGTTCGAACCACTCAAATCCTGCATATAACTGTGTTTTCAACCCTGAGTACGCAGATTTATATTCGCTAAAACCTTCGATTATTCCGCCTCTTGGAATCCGTATGAAACCACATCTTGTAGCAGCTGGTATTAAAGTTAGTCAGATTTTACCTAACGAGCTCTTGCCAACTCCACCATGGCAGTTAGCCACACCAGAAGTAGATATTTCACTGACTAAATATAAAAAGGCAGACACGAGCCAGCTCGTGTATACTCAGGAATTCGGTCTACTGAGAGAGAAATACAGTTCACATCAGGCTATTTATACAGATGGTTCTAAAGATGGTGAGAGAGTAGCATGTGCTACTATCTTTAGTTCCAAAACTAAAACGTATCGACTGCCAGGTAAAAGTTCCATATTTACTGCAGAAGCAAAAGCTCTATTATCTGCTTTGGAAGGTATTGGATCTACTAGAAGGAAAAAATATGTCATATTCTCAGATTCACTGTCATGCCTTAAAGCAATTAAAAATGGAAATTCCACTCATCCCACCATCTTGGAAATTCTACAATTATATGACACCAGATTTGATCAACAGATAGATATTGTGTTTTGTTGGGTGCCTAGTCACGTTGACATCAAAGGCAACACTGAAGCTGATAGACTAGCTAAGGCAGCTTTAGATGGAGAAGTTGACCCTGTTGGTCTCCCATACAGCGATTTCAGACCATCTATCTGCGCATATGTAAGAAGGCTGTTTCAATCGCTATGGGATACTATGGATAATAACAAACTTCACGAGTTCAAAAAACGGTTGGTTATACTCACCTGAACAGTCATAAACGCTTCGACCAGGCCATGATTAGACGATGTAGGATCGGTCACACACGATTAACTCATGAATATTTACTAAAACAGGAGCCGATTCCAAGGTGTATACCTTGCCATGAAGATCTGACGGTGAGACATATTCTCCTGGACTGCATAGATTTTAAAACTGTAAGAGATACTTTTTATCGAGCAGATACGCTGGAAGATCTTTTTAGCAGAGTGAAAGAAGATTGTATTTTGGGTTATTTGAGAGAGATTGGTTTGTTGTACAAATTTTAATGTTTGTACCTGTTTTAACGCATTGGTTTGCCGAGTTTTTGAATTGATTGCTTAGATTTTTGTTTGATCGTCGCTATATAGCTGAAATATTGCTGAATGCGACGTTAAACCCTAATTCTCTCTCTCTCTCTTCTCTCCCGGGAACCGCACGGGTAAGATCCTATTCCTTTTCACACCCGGGAACCCCACGGGTGTCTCAGTTAGTCGTCTCTTACAAGCTCTCTGAGGAGCTGAGGCCTATTCTTACCATGACCTGCGGTGTGCACAACAGACATCCCAAGTCAATCCCCGGAACCCCCACGGGCCTTTTTTATTACCATTTGATGTGGATATACATGATTGAGTGCGCCTCAAGAGGATTTTGCTGAAATCATCATGTGAACTGATTTAATGAACACAAACGACCTTTTACCTCCATTTTAGAGAGCGTGGGTGCCCTAACCTGCCAAATCTCCTATAAAAGACAATTTCCATACCACTTCCGACTGTGCATGCGCTGAAAAATGTCACAGATCAAACTGTCTGTTCCAGTCCTTTGCTACCTAATGAAACTTTCAATACGACACCAAATCACGACAAACTGTTCGTCCGAAAACTTCTCCATTCTGTAATAAGTGAAACGCAAGCAGGTTTGCGAAGGAGAAATAACTAGATTCATTTACGATTTTATGTCTTTTATAGAAGACAAGAATATTCCTGGTTTAATTATTCCTATTGTCTTTGAAAAGTCCTTTACAACCTAGACTGGAATGTTGTATCACGGACTCTGGAATCTTTTAACTTCGGAACAACTCTTATTATATTGATCTTCTAATCTAATCCAAAGAGCTGTGTTAAAAAAAATGGGTATCTGCACGACCTTCTTAATATAGAAGGAAACTGTAGATAGGGATTGCCCTATTTCCTTACTTATTTATATTGTCTGCAGAGGTTTTGGCTATCAAAATAAAAAGGGATCAACAGATCAAAGGCGTTTGCGTTAGAAAAGCTATTGGCATTTTTAATAACTTAAACGGCGGGAAATCACAGATCGTATGGATTGGTAGTAAAAAGGGAGTCAAATTAAACCCTTTCCTCGCTTTGGCTAAATTAGGACGGGGTGGTGGGAGGAAAGGGCGTTTCAACTTCTAGTGATCTGATTCAGTACAAATTTGGACGAATAATATGGATTATACTGAGAGAGTACAGAATGTTAAAATACTACCTGGAAGTTGGTTAAGACGGAGTAACACCGATGGCGATTATCAAAACGCTAGTTCTCCAAATTCTTATCCACTTATTCAGCGTTTTAGCCTTACCATCTAAAATGGTTTGATGAAATAGATCTCATCTGGAATGGGATCCTGGTAAAATCAAACGGAAAATAGATGACCACGTCTAATCGTGACAGTGTCTTGGAACATATCGTACATGTATGAGATATGATAGTAGTACAACTGAGTTTTCGCCAGAATTATAGTTGAATTTTAGCAATGCACTATATCATAATCACTGAGGATACATATTATCTCGATCATAGAGTCGTCATTGTGACATATCAAACAGTGAGCAACCTAATACCGCCGCAGCCCCCATCCTCAATCTAATATATCCTTACATGTTACAAAATGTCCAATTGATTCCCCTCCACATTTTGTTTACTTGTCTCCACCTAAATCTTGGGGGGATAGTCTTTCCAATTCTGTTGGTTTAGACCTGTTAGTGATGATTGAACGTTGTCTTTCTGAAGCTGTCTATCGAGCTCTGGTTTTAGCTCGTTCAAGAACTTGCTGAATTGGAGACACGGATGTAATTTTGGTCCTCTCAGCAGGTGATCTAGGCTTCTTCCACCATTCTTCCGCACTTCGTGCCCCCAGGAAAGCTCTAGCCTGGTCGACGTTTAATTTGATCCAACTATAAGCATAGCTAACAAAGTCTTCTGCCGACATGATAAAGCAATATTATTAGTCACTATGTGATTCGTTCGACGGTCTCTCAAAGGAGGTGAGTAGTCCAGTCGATACCATTAGAATCACGATGAACGCCCTTTAAATTTTGATAAATAAAAATTAGTTTACACAATGTTGGTTGTAATCTATTTAAAATATCAGTAGTTTACACAATGTTGGTTGTAATCTATTTAAAATATCAGACCTTCCTAATTTGACATCTCATATAGTGTACATTGTAATGATGAACTATTTTTATTACTATCTTTAACATGTGAGTGATGTTGTCAAATGAACTTCTCCTGACAACCCCACTAACCATTGTTTTTGTAAGTACATAATTATATTGATAATAAACATAGAAACTCGTATAATTTTTGCAAGAAATCTGATGGAAGAAACATCTTTATATATAATATGGGTAACCAAAAATAGAGCACCTATTATTTTGGCGGACGTTTACATTAATCATTGCCTTAAGGGAGGTTCAATATATGTGCAACCTTAGAGAATGAACCAATGTTTTCTCTCAGACCAATGTGTTCTTCGGATTTACTAAATTATACTGGTACTATATGAAAACCGGTCTGTAACTGACCAGCTGTGTGATGGATGATATAGTAATCAACTTTTTATAATTTTATATATAAGATAAAGATAAGCAACTGCTATATTGGCGAAATTCTGCCTTCTCTGAATCATATCAAGAAATACGCCTTTCTATGTAATGAAAATGCAGGGTTACCATGTTTTTGTAAAAAATAGCAGGTGCATAACAGAAAAATGGAGCTTTATAGCCTGATATCCTCGAGGGAAGGAGGGGATTGAGTATGTTTCAGAAAGAATACTTGGCGGTTAGCCTTAGTAATTTTAATATCTTATTGTGGTCATGTCATTCAGGTTTCCACATGAACAGGTACAATAAAAGCGTACCGGAGATACAACACATATCACGAATCGTTAGATTCTTGGTATGTGCTTTAGAATAGTTTAACCAGAATACTGTAAAATCATGTGGCTCTGTCAGTATGTCGGCATCACTTCCCACTTCCCTTATATGCGTTGTAATCTTAATGTTGCAAGCATACAAAAGTGAATAATAATAATAAGTTATTCTGGAGTGTATCGCAATCATACTTCTAGGCCCGAAGAGGACAATGTACTGTCCAATGGTCAGAGGTTCTATTTTCATACCATATAACCAACGTCTTAATGGAGTATTGTCCCTCTTAATACCGATACGCAGCTCAATGTTCAAATATGGATTAATTTCGTCACACAGTCACCTTGGTGTTATCTTTATTTCACAGGGTATTCTACGTGGACAGGAGGGGGTCGCATATTTGGATTTGCTGCTGACCACAAATTCCGACATCGAACGAGGATCGGGGTTGTTGACAGCCAGTGCATGGGGATACTTGGCTGGTTGTTTGCTCTGTGGATTCTTGTACGACAGATACAACAACAACATCATTTTCATCCTATCGTCTGTTATGACGGGCTTCCTCACGATAATTATTCCATGGTGCGGTTATCTCCCTTTGATGGTCGCCATATATGGTTTACGCAGTTTTTGTACTGGACCAGTAGACGTCGGTAAGTCATTTTATTGTTGTAGAGAAAAGATCTCTCGTGCAAGATCTATGGCGCTACGTTTCGTAACTTGTGTCTAATTCCGCTTAATCCGGGGCTAGGGGCCGTATGAACCCATGTACTTCAAGATCCTCATGATACTCATATGAACAGTCACAATCAAAGCGTGACTGAGATATATCTTTCTTTAGATGACGACTTTACAACGAATATTATGGATTAAGAATACTGATCAGGGATACGGATTTGATATTTTTGGAACATCATGATGTCTTGCCGGCATCATTGAAAACTGTTGACCGCTTCTCTCTTGCAGGAAACAAGCCTATGTTTATGTATACTATGATTGTCTTTTTGAATTTGGTACTAATGCTGTTATATGGAATAGGTCTTTGGATTATGGACGCGGATATTCGCTAATGGACGACGGCTGGATTATGAATGACGGACTAGGCGCTTGTAATTTCCCAAGTGACAGAATAAATTAAACAATTATAGTTGATATACTGTACATACAAACATCAGATCCAGTAATGGTTTAGCTCATACTCATCGTTCTCAATGCAGTCACGATCCCAACGTATATCATATTATAAATTCCTATAAATACGATAATTCAGGCCATTAATATGAATTTGATGATCACGATTTGGAAGACGACTGCCTACTGAATGTGAGAACTAACAAATGCTGTTGTTCTGCAAGTGAGGAGCGTTCAGAAGTCTACGATCAATCATCGCTGACAAGATTCTTACATCAATAAAATGAATTTCCAAGTCTTGTCCTAGAGCTCTATTGATGATTGTTGAGCAATATCAATATGGTAATTCATAGTGTGCAGTTTGAGAAAGGGGTGGGGATGAGGCAACAGATACATGTAACACACAGCTCGAAATTAGACACAGGGTGTATACAGCGTTGCACAAGAGATCATGCACTCGGTTATATTTTGCTATACAGGATTGTATTCTTCACCAGATTCGAGAATCGTTGATCGGAGGGTGCCTGGTTACCTCGTCCAACCAGTTTCAGTTGAAATGTTCTGGAAAATTTATTGAAATATTGTCCAGATTATATTTGACCATACTGGAAGAGTTAGTTAAAAATTATTTCAAATCTCGATGCTTTCCTTTCAGGGAGTTTAGTGATATGTGCCAGGATGTGGGCATCGGAGGGCGGTCCAATTCAACAGACACTGCAGTTTGTGTTCGCTGTCGGTGGTATTGTTGCACCCTTCATAACCAACCCGTTTCTTCTTCGCACCGAGACTGGCACAAACTCGACAAATACGTCTGTCCGTTCAAACTGGACTGATTTGGTAGAGCCCCAAAATGAATTACATATATCTCACGATTACAGAATAGAAGAGTCACTTCGTGGAAACAGTTCCTTTCTATCTTCAGTGGAGTCGTATAACAAATCTACCTCAAGTCAACCCCAAGGTTTGATATACGAAATCAAAACTACACAGGTTTACGTCGCGTTTATTATTTCAGGCTGTTTACTTTTGGCAGTAGCCACGCTCTTCTCCTTGAGCAACGCCCGAGAATTATTCTGTGGAAAGGCCGGAACAGTTCACGTTGAACGCCACCGAGAAAACCAAAGTAAGTCATACAGAACCCACGTTAAGATTACTTTTTTGGCTTTAGTTGGAATAAACTGTTTCTGCTATGGAAGTGTAGAAAACATATGGATGAATTATTTAATGACATTCCTAGTCGAGCTGTTAGGATGGACCAAGACGCGTGGGTCCGTGGCAACCGCGGTGTTCTGGGGGGGATTTACAGGGGGACGGTTCGTGGGTATCTTTATCGTCAAATTTAGGAGACCTGACTTATTATTGTTTTGTACTTACTCAAGTCAGCTCATAGCATCAGCTGTTTTGCTGTACATCGACCGTTTACCGGAAATGATGATATGGGTTCTCATTGAAACAAGCGGATTATTCATGGCGACCATGTTCGCTACCACAATCCAATGGATAGAAAATATTTTTATGCCGTTAACGGGAAAACTGATGGCCTACATTTACGTTTGCCTCTATACGGGAAAGATGACTTCTAAGGTTGGAACGATGACTTTTTGGTTGGGAACATCCACTCCACATCCACTTTGGTTTGTTCATTTTTCTGTTATTCGTAACCTCGTTGGCCTTATATCCATCTACTTACTGCTTAATTTTGTAGGGCTAATTAGGAAATATCGGGATAGATGTAACCTGGTAGTCTTAACCCCGCCAGGGTAGTCTGAACTCTGCCAGGGTGATCTTCGCCTCGTCGGTGTAATCTTGACCTTGCCAAGGTAGTCATACCATGCCAGGGTAATTTTAACCCTGGGAGGATAGGCTTCCCTTCGCCAGTGCAGTTGATCTGAAAAGGACATCACGCCGACTGGCTGTCGCCAATAAACCATGTCCTTTCCCGCATTTCCAGTAAACCGATTTTATTAACTCGAACTTACAGTTTTCTTTCATACACATCTTTGGATTGATAAACCGAGCGTGGAATTTTTTTCCCCTGTCAAAGTTTAAATGATGTGTCGCTAACTCGATATATTGTCGCTCGAATTCAACGGAGAAGTTTTCATCGATAAAGAATGTTTTCCTCTCTTTGCTTTGCAGTGATCTCATTAAACATGTATAGCCGATAAGATTTCTGTAATGCTGGACGGCATCAATTGCATATAGGGTGCACTCTCTATGCGTTACCCATCGCCTAAGTATACAATGATGTGCTACAATACAGTAGTTCTATGAAACTAACGTCGCGGCGATCAACATTGCCCATCGCCTAATTATACAATGGTGTAATACAACACAATATTTCTATGAAACAATACTTGTAGCGATCAACACATGGTATTTGAACCCTATCTGGCCTAGGCTTGTTGGGACCTGTCCAGGCCTGGGGGCCGTTTCGCCCCCCACCCTCTAATTATTTTTCTGACCACGTGAGGTAGGAACTCTATACCACTCTATAACCATGGGTCAAGCTCTATCAGAAAGTGTTTAGAAAAATCCAAGATGGCCGCTTTGATGACGTCACAGTGATTTCATTTTCAAAAAAAGATTTTTTTTTTGGTAGATTTTTTGAAATTATTATTTTGTAATAAACTGCATGAGAAATTAGTAAATATTAATCTGGTGTGAAACAAAATAGTTTTCGCTCATTTTGTCCTCGCATAAAGCAGAAATTTGGAAGAACACTGATGAAAACATCACTTTTCTGGTACCCCACATGGCCGCCATAGGCTCAAAATAACCCCAATGGGATACACTACGAAGTCACGAAGTGTGACCTCTCAATTTCTGGTCGTTCCGAAAATAGCACGGAAAGGTTTGTAAGGGGGGGGGGGCAGGTTTGTTAGGGTTAAAATTAAAAATATGTATCTGTCTAACAGGCCTTGCATACAGAAATTCCATCAAATAGTTTGATTTGATAGGATTGAAACTAATGACTGCGCTTAATCGATCACAGCAGGGCTGATTTCACTTCAACTAAATTATCAGCACTCCTTTTTACCAGCCCGATAAGTTGACAATATGAAAAACACTCATGGGGCACCAGCCCCAACAATATGCAATTACTTGCCTAATGGTATAAGCAAGCCCAACGAGTCTCCCTCTCCACCAACAACGTATAAAAGAAAGATTTTGATCAAGCTAGAAAAATACACGAGTACTACAACATTATTGAAGTTGAATTCTAAATCTGATATTTCGGAAATCCACCAATGGAATTGGAATTTTGTAATGTCATATTCTCCAAATGTGAGCATAAATATATGCCGGAATATTAACAGAGCTATAATAAAATATTCACAGAGCTTTCCAAGTTATACTATTGATTATTCATAGCAATGTGCAACTATTGTTTTTAACATGAGGAACTAGAGATGCTACGACCCTTCAGCCCCTTAACAGTCCCGATCAAGATGTTTTTGGGTGTAGGAGTTTGGAGGCATAGTATAGAATTATGGCATTTGTATACGCTTATATAGTAACCACTGATTGAACCATTGGGCTTATTAAAATTAATATCAGGCTTCACAGGCCCTGTTTTGAAGAGAGAAAAAGATGTGGGAGGGAAGCTCTCTGCCTTGTTTTTTCTTTTGTCCAGACCAAATATAGCCATCGTTTCTGGCAAACCGATGCAGTAGTATAACACAATTTGCATAAAACAACATTTTGACTCAATGTTCAAGTACATATGTTCGGCAAAACTTTGAGAAGGAAATGTGTAAATACAACCAAAACAAAACAACCCTCTAGATATTCGGGGAAATAAATGGTGCCGCCTGTAAGCACAAGTGGGCGAAATGCAATCCCAAGCTCATGACATGATATATACATATCACATTTGAGAAGAATCCGATGAGTGGTTCTCAAGTTATTGCCTGGAAATGAATTTAGCATTTTGCCATCACCTGTTAGTGCAAGTGAGCGAAACGCAATCCCATGCGGTATCTCAGGACATGTTACATGCATACCAAATTTGAGAACAATCCGATAAGTGGTTCTTGAGTTATTGCCCGGAAACGAATCAGATCAGATTTTTCCACCAGGTGGCACTACCTGTAGTTGCAAGTGGATACATACATACATAAAAAACTTAAGAAAACATTGAACGGTTCTAAAGTTAATGACGGGAAACAAATTTTGGATTTTTCCACTAGGTGGCACTACCTGACTGTGCAAAAGGGTGAATCGCAATCCCAAGCGACAGCTCATGATATTCATATCAAATTTGAGAAAAATCTGATGAACGGTTCTCAAATTATCGCCTGGAAATGAATTTTTGGATTTTGCCAACAGGTGGCACTACCTGTCACAAGTGAACGAAACGCAATCCCAAGTGACGCCTGGTGTTATGGTATATTCCATACCAAATTTGAGAATCCGACGGGTAGTTCTCAAGTTATTGCTCGGAAACAAAATTCGGACGGACAGATGGACAGACACAAAGACAACCGGATGGACAAGCGGAATCCATTCTACTACGGGGGGGAGAGGGGGATACGAATAATTCACATAACTGTGGAAAAAATCTGTAAAGCCCTGATTTGAAACTATCTGGACAGCTAGAGTTAGATCTATATGCTGATATAAAATCAGATACATAGTAATTATTAATGTGAGCATTTATTCGACCTGCATATACACTTTCAAATATCTTCGAAAAGCTATTTTAAACACTAACTGGGCAATAATTGGACATCATGCTGTCGCCCTTCTTATATATTGGTGACACATTAACATCTTTTAGATTCGAGGGGGGAACCCCTTCCGTTAGAGATTTATTTATAAGATTACATAGTGGATGAATCACCTCCTTAGCAGTCAATTTAAAAAAAAGGACGCTATTTCATCCGGGGCGCCTTTCTAGGATTCAATTTGGTGATCTTCGTTTTGACATCTTACGGCAGAATCGATTTAAATTCAAATGGAACTCTTGTTCTGACCTCAGATTTGATGGCATCAATACTCAATAAGGCTCGGATTGAATTAAACCAGTGGCAGGACCTATATTTGATGCTATATTAATATAATACGTATTCATAATTTTGCCACTTCTTGTTGATTGATTGATTTTCCTCAACAAGTTTTATCTGTAGCTGACTATCCAGGTTCTTTCTACTTGAAATGGTTTATAGTCTTCCAGAAATCCCTGGTGTTACACATTTTTATTTTACCAGTACATCTCTCGTTGAAATAATTCCTTATTTATTGTTTTCTTCGTTTCACACATAAATGTCTTTGTCGACGATATAATTCAGTTTTTGGCATTCCTTATTCGAAGGTACTTATGATATCACTTTCGCTTCATAATCGACTTCTTTAGATCAGAATTCACGAAAGGGGCCTGATTGGCCCTGGCCTTTTTACACTTAACAGAAATGTGATCATTGATAACCCCAATGTTTATATCGTGAAATTACAACACATATAAGGGAAGTGGGAAGAGGTGCCGACATACTGACTGCGTCACATGACTTCACAGAATACTCCTCTGGTTAACCTATTCTAAAGCACATACCAAGAATCTAACGATTCGTGATATGTGTTGTATCTCAGGTACGCTTGTACCTGTTCATGTGGCAACTTGGATGGCATGACCACACGGCCCCTAGCATCGGCATAAGCGGTATTAGATACAAATCCAGAGAGCTATGATGGAAATGCTCTGACAACTCGTATACTGGTAATTGGTGAGCTGATTCGCTGTGACAACTCGTACATTGGAGATTGGTGAGCTGTATCGTCGTCAGATGTAAATGACGGCATTTAACACAAAAGACTAGTCTGTAAGACCCGATGTCGACCCAGCATCAACAGACCAGGATTTCTCAGTATCAAAAATACTACATATGGATGTAGGAAGAGATTGCAGTTTCTTTTCATCAATATGTTTATATGATCGACATGTGATCATTCTAAGTTTCTCCCCAGGGTCAGGGACCTTTAACGTAGAGACTACTAGGTGATGACAGTCACTTAGACCATAGGGGATAACACTTGTATGTTGAAAGTCTTTTGGCTTGGTTGTGAGAATAACATCAATCAGACTTTCTGTCACTATATCATCCGTTTAAAGATGTGATCACACCCCAATAGACCATATCACCTTAACTGACTCCCATAGTATATATACACATGTATGCCCATTAAACTCGATCTTTATACGCGGAAGCCATGCAGATGCTCTTTGAACTGTCCTTCGCTTTACTTTATTACATTACTACTGTTTTATCTACTCTTCATACCAGTATGCCACATGTACTACCATTCAACACCAGATTATTTAAGCCAACCCTTACAGTGTAACCACCCACCACGGCTATTGTTTGTTTAGCCCTGTTCCCCATAACCCTTTCATGTAAGCCTGCCTTCCAGGAGTGTCTACACCTCATTGTTTGAGTTAGGTGCAGGATTGGCTTTTTTAGAGATATTTTCCAAATTTCCTATGCTTTGACATGTTGCTATATAGTATAGTTGGCAATATTGTGCAAATATTTATGCTAAACTCCGCATCACGAAAAGTGGGTTACTTCAATAATCTTATTATCCTCAGGGTGTACTCCAGAGATTCTTCCATTCGGCATGGAATAGATTATGGGTCCGTTTTTCGGCCCCCAGTTGTCGTAAAACCTTCAACCCAAATCACTTATATGTATATATTTTCTGAAAGAGCATGATGAAACTATTATTTTAAGATATAACACTGATATGTTATAGAAAAGTTAAACTCAAACATTCTCCTCCATGCTTGCTTCATTTTTCCTAGAAAACCCCTCGAAAAATGGTCAAATTCGGCTCAATTTCCAGAAAAATCTGCAAGAGCGATTTCAATTAAACTTCTTATTCACGTTCCCTGGTCCGGTCTCAACTTAAAAAGGCAAACAAAAGTGGGTGTCAACCTTACCGTTTTTTCTCAGATATTTGTTATTATAGATATAAGCTATTAATAAGACAATAAGAATTATGATGTAGCAGAACAAGTGCAGTCTATCGTATTATGAAGTTAGAGAGGGGCCATTACTACGAAACTGTGGAGGGCCACCTTAAATAGAAGTTTTTCTCTACAAATTCCTGTTTTAGAATTAAAATGTTAAATAAGATATTTCTGCCTTTACTTTAATAGGCAGAAAAGTGGGTTACTTTAATAACACCTATATTCAATATTTAGCACTTTTATAATCTACTCTAATTAGAAGAGATTCACATAAAACTATCTGTAACACCGTGTCGGAGAAATGACAATATATTCAATATTTGGTACCTTTATAATATCATCTAATTAGAATTGATCACCATTTGTAGCTGACGTCTGAGAACTGACAATATATTGAATATTTAGCACTTCAATAATATCATCTAATTAGAAGAGATTCCCAGTTAAATATCTAATTAACGTCCGAGAAAGACAATATATTCAATATTTAGCTCCTTTATAATATCTAATTAGGACACATTCGTACTTAAATATATAGTTGGCGTCTGGGAGAAGACAATATATTCAATATTTAGCACTTTTATAATCTATTCTAAGTAGAAGAGATTCTCAGTTAAATATCCACAAGAGCCTTTTCGGAGAAAGAAAATATATATTCAATATTTAACACTTTTATAATCTACTCTAATTAGAAGAGATTCGCATTAAAATATCTGCAACACCGTGTCGGAGAAAGAATAATATATTCAATAGTTAGCACCTTTATATTATCATCTAATTAGAATTGATTCGCACTTGTAGCTGACGTCTGAGAACAGACAATACATTAAATATTTAGCACTTTAATAATATCATCGCGATTAAATACATAGCTGGCATCCGAGAAAGACAATATATTCCATATTTAGCACATTTATAATATAATCTAATTAGGAGAGATTCGCACTTAAATATATAGTTCGCGTGTGGGAAAGGACAATTTATTCAATATTTAGTACGTCTATAATCTATACTAAATAGAAGAGATTCGCAGTTAAATATCTTTTAGAGCCTTTTCGGAGAAAAGACAATATATTCAATATTGAACACTTTATAATCTACTCTAATTAGAAGAGATTCGCAATAAAATATCTGTAACACTGTGTCGGAGAAAGGACAATATATTAGAAATGTGCCAAAATATTGAATATAATCTAATTAGAATAGATTGGCACTTGTAGCTGACATCTGATAACAGAATATATTGAATATTTAGCCCTTTAATAGTATCATCTAATTAGAAGAGATTCGAAGTTAAATATCTGGCTGACGTAAAAGAAAGACACCATATTCAATATTTATCACCTTTATAATATCATCAGATTCGCAATCAAATATCCTTTATATTCTTTTCGGAGAAAAGACCATATATTCAATATTTAGCACTTTTATAATCTACTCTAATTAGAAGAGATTCGCAGTAAAATATTTGTAACACCGTGTCGGAGAAGGGATAATATATTCAATATTCAGCACCTTTATAATATCATCTAATTAGAAAAGATTCGCGCTTTAATAAAAAGCTGACGTCTGAGAACAGACAATATATTGAATATTTAACACTTTGATAATATCATCTAATTAGAAGAGATTCTCAATTAAACATCTACCTGGCGTCCGCGAAAGACAATATATTCAATGTTTAGCACCTTTATAATGTCATTTAATTAGAACAGATTCGGACTTAAATATATAGCTGACGTCTGAGAACGGACAATATATTGAATATTTAGCACTTTGATAATGTCATCTAATTAGAAAAGATTCGCAATTAAATATCTAGCTGGCGTCCGTCAACGACAATATATTCAATATTTAGCCCCTTTATAATGTCATCTAATTAGAACAGATTCGTACTTAAATATGTAGCCGACGTCTGAGAGCAGACAATATATTCAGTATTTAGCACTTTGATAATACATGTGCCACCTAATTAGAAACGAGTCGCACTTAAATGTGTAGCTGGCGTCTGCAAAGAGATATATTCAATATTTAGCACTTTTGTAGTACATATTAATCAGAAAAGATTCACAGTTAAATATCAACAAGAGTGTTTTAGGAGAGAAGACAATATATTCAATATTTAGCACTTTTATAATCCAGTTTACTTAGACGAAATTCGCATTAAAATATCTGTAACACCGTGTCGAAGAAAGGACAGTATATTCAATATTTAGCACCTTTATAACACATATAATTAGAATAGATTCACAATCCTTATATACCAGTGCATGCGAGTTGTTGAATCAGGAACGACGATAGAATAACCCCTGTTATTGTCAGATAAAATACACAGGCCAGCAATGAATGTGTATTTGGGACTACCTTGAACATCCGTATTCACCAGCCCATGCACGTTGTTTAACCAGGAGTAACGATAGAAATATTGGTTATTGTCTGAGTGGAGTTGCACAGACCACAAATGCAAATGTAATTGCGTGTCTTGAAAATCCTTATACCAGCACATGGGCGTTGCTGAACCAGGAAGAACGATAGAATAATCCCGGTTATTTTCAGAGGAGTTGCATAGACCAGCAATGAAGGCGTACTTGGGACTGCCTTAAACATCTTTATTCACCAGCCCATGTGCGTTGTTTAACCAGGAAGAACGAAAGAATAATCTTTTATTGTCTGAGAGGAGTTGCACAGACCACAAATGAAAATGTACTCGCAACCGTCTTAAAAAACCTTATATACTAGCGCATGCGCGTTGTTTAACCAAGAAGAACGATAGAATAATCCCTGTTATTTTCAGAGGATTTGCACAGGCCAGCAATCAAGGTGTTCTTGGGACTGCCTTAAACACCCTTATTCACCAACCCATGCCCGTTGTGTAACCAGGAAGAACGATAGGTGCTAATTATACAATATATTTTCTTTAAGGAGAGATATAGTCCGACAATTTGGAGCAGCGATTAAGAAGACATATACCCTATTTATCATGGCTGCAATTTAGAAGAATATTCAATATTTAGCATTTGTGCTAATTATACAATATATTTTCTTTCGGTTGAGGCAGTCCGACAATTCGCGTTGCAAGTTAATAAAAAATATTCAATATTTATGATGGCTGCAATTTTAGAAAAAATATTCAATATTTAGCATTTGTGCTAATTATACAATATATTTTCTTTGGGAACAGGCATGTCAAAGTGATACCTAGCAGTCATCCTAGAAATTATCTGCTAAATAGCATGCGAGACAATAATAACCATTTCTGCACCTTAATGCACTCTTTCCAGACCAAATATTGTTGTTATATTACATTGGCTTCATCATACACTGTGCATATATATATATATGGCTCATGTTTGATTGTACATTTATACACTAAGGGTAGACTTAGCGAAACGTCGTGTTTAATAAAGAAGAAGTTGAAATCCAGGCGATCTCAGTGTTCATACTTGTACTACTTCTATACGTCAAACCGAATGGCACTTCAAGATGTCATTCAAAAGTTATAGATAATTCCTGACTTGAATACAAGTTTTGTGTTTCACAGATATTCGTCAAACCATCACAGCTATCTATTAAAACCTGTGGGCTTTTGCTAGTAAACCATGATAAGTCATAGTTTACGTCACTCACCAAGCTACATTATCATAGTAGATAGTCACTTTGTCCAGAACTGTACTCAGCTTTCGAGAGAAAGTCATTGCTTGTATCCGGTGGATTGTACTTCACAATGAAACACCACTTTTCTTTTGACAGATTTAGTTCAATAACCATTGAGTATTTGTCCCCTATTTCGAAACCTTTCCTTCTAGACGGTCAGAACATTTATAATCCATTACTCCACCACTGTTCATAGTACTACATATATCCTCAAGATAAAAACTAAAGTTTTCTTTGGAAAAATGAGCAGAGTTGGAAGATTCATCAATTTTCGATTCATTCATTAATAAAATGTCTGTTAAATTCCGCCGTCAAGATTTCTTCAGCTTATTCCTTACGCTATTTATGTTTATATAACACACAGTTATCTTTTTCTTCTTGCGGATATTTGTCAGTTCCGTGAACACATCAGGAGAATCTGGTCAACTATATGCATCTTGCTCATCGTTTGACGGTAGTTTTATTTCCTTTCTGTCCAGCCTACACAAAAAAGATTAACCCAGAAAACTTTCAGAGTCCAAAAAAGTCCATCCAAAAAAAACATTAAACTCAGAAAATCTCAACGAGATTAGAAATCCCAGCGTTCAACCCTACCCGCGTTCGGCAATCGAGCTTCAGTCGGCGCATTCCAGGGCACAAGGCTCCACTATGCAAGGTGGTCGACGAGGCGACCAACAAACTTATCGTCGGGGTTACTGCCGCGGGAATTATCGTACAGGCGGAGGTAGACCACTCTCTCCGGCAGTATTTCCAACCGATCCATTCCGTTCTCGCGACCAGCTAGAGATGTTCTATCAGAAGATTTATTGATTAAACTCCACTGTTACTTGCTGAAGCACAGAAGTCTGGAAATATGGGATTTTATCTCTAGATTGTTCACACGATCCACTTGAATTTTGTTAATTCGCTGGGCTAGTCCGCCTCTTTCTCTGCCAGCATCTCACTGAACATACATGTACAAACAAATCTCGAAGTAATCTCTCCCCCTGCTTCGTTATCCTTTCGAAAAGAGATATGATAAACCGCACGAGACGTCTGACCTGTCCGACGTCGACGGGTCAGATGAACTATAGGAGGATCGAGTCGACTCATACAGACTTTGAACGAGGAAAAGTAAGAGATGCAGTAGCCTTTGTAATCGCTGTACTGTTCCGAACAACTCCTTAACAAAACGTGTCTGTAACAACTCATATTCTATCAACTCGTATGTTGATCTTAGTTGTTCTACTACAAACTGTATTTATTTAGTTTCCTGTAAGAAGTGTTGGCAAGACCACCCAAAAACTCTATCTTAGGGTGAACGGTCACAGAAAATCCGTTAGGAAAAAGTAATTGCTTATAGGTGGACATTTTTCTGGACCCGACCATGGCTGGGATAACTTTAGTATTCAGATCATAGACGTCGTCTATCCATCTACTAAGGATTCCCCCTTTGGATTTGAGAGAAAAATCCGACAGCAGGAATTATTCTGGATGCTAGATCTTGGGTCAGTGTTTCCGTTTGGTTTAAATGATAATGTCAGTGGGTTCGGCAATGCTACAAACCGCCGTTCAAATATATCCAACATTACCCAACTATTTAAACCCCATCAACGGAGAACAACGCAGCCATGGTTGGCGAAAGTTTAATAGTTCGATGATTCACGATCATATCACTTTAAATTACTTAGCGGGTTTAACTAACGCACCCAATAGTATGCATAGCTTACGTACAGTTCTGTATGCGTTACCTCTGAGAGCTGTAAATCAAATAGCCAGAGATATACAACAATCTGCGTCTTCAGGAAATATAATACCATCAAAAATCAGTAAAGTATGTCAAGATATAGCGTATTTTCGGTTAAATCGTCCAGTGAACATAATCGAAACATCTCAAGATCGGCTTTTCTTGAAACTAAACTACTTAGATAAAGGACTGGACATCATTAATTTACCTCGAATCCTGAATGATCCAGAGGTATGCAACGCTGTACCAAACTATTTCAAGTTCACAGAACCTCCTTGCATTTCATATAATTATACTAAATCTATAGCCACCAAAATATTCAATTACTCCAATGCTGTCAAGGAGTTTGACTGGAACTTATACACGTCAGGAGGCTATAGTTGTGATTGTGAATTGTCGAACTTTATCTATACACCATGCAAAGATATTGTGACTGGTGACCTTGATGTGATGAGTGATAAGGATCTGAAATTACTCCTGACGAAAGGACCTAAATATAGAGAGCCAAGAAGAATAAATCTGAAGGCCGACCAGAAGATAGTCCTGTCTGCATTAGAACAGTACGTTATTGATTGGTCTAAGCGAGTAAAAGTTGAACCTACAGTACTCGCTGATTGGCTGGACCTCACCAAGAGCAAGGTCGTTGAAACAATCCGCCATATTGACAGAAGTACTCTTCCCCAAGCAAAACAAGTACTGAGAAACCTCAATTCGCAAGAAGTTCTAGCAAATCTCCAGAGTAAATTTGTCATAGTCCCAGCAGACAAAGCTCCGAATAATATAATATTCATATGTAAATATTACTATTACCAGGTGCTGGTTAAAGAATTGAGTGTAGACATATCTTCATCAAATACGTCTACTTACTCCCAAACTGCATTTACTCTGGAAGATTTATTTAACAATCACAAAAAGTTTCTCAGGGAAAGAGGTATTTGTCTTTCAGCCAATCATAACGACATACCAAAACTATACTGGACTCCCAAAATGCATAAATCACCATACAAAGCTAGATTCATAGCTGGTTCTAGAAGCTGCACCAGCAAGCTTCTTTCAACCCTATTGACGAGGGCCCTTCAGGAGGTAAAAGCATTTTGGGAAAGGTATTGCGCCACTATTTCTAAGAACTCTGGCGTGGAATGTATGTGGCTATTGAAAAACTCAAAATGTCTTACGGAAGAACTTGATGCTAAAGGTCACATACCGTACCGACATGTATCCACATGGGATTTCTCGACTCTCTATACTACAATCCCTCATCAGGAACTTATTGACCGTATAAGTTCATTAATAGTATCTGTGTTCAAGAAAACTGATCGTAGATATATTAATGTCGGAAGCCGTAAAGCATTCTTTAGCTCGACTACATACAAGAGATATCATTCATGAGATGTTTCTCTGTTTATAGAGTTGATTGAATTTCTCATTAAAAATATCTATGTGAAATTTGGCAACACAATATATCAGCAGCATATAGGTATTCCAATGGGTACTAATTGTGTACCCCTGTTGGCTGACCTGTATCTGTTCTCTTATGAATATGACTATATGCAGGCGCTTTCAAAAACCGATCCATTCAAAGCCCGTTCCTTCTCATTCACCAACGCTATATAGATCTTATCGCTGTGGATAATCGCTATATAAATGACACAGTGAAGAATATATATCCACCTTCACTGGATTTGAAGGAAACTACAGATAGGCCTACAGGCACATCTTATTTAGATCTCTATCTCTATAAAAATGAAGCGGGCATTCTCTCTCGTCGACTTTATGACAAAAGAGATGATTACAATTTCGACATCGTAAACTATCCCTTTTTGGATAGTAATATTCCAGTGGGACCTGCATATGGCGTATACATATCTCGCTTAGTAGCATTTGCTAGATCCTGTTTTAAATGTGATGATTTTAACCAACGTTGCAGAAACTTATAAAACAGGGCTATTCCACCAAGCGCCTCCACTCAAAGTTTCTCAAATTTGGCGATACATATCGCATGCTGATAGCAAAATACGAACGTAGCGTGCAAGATCTATGGCGCTACGTTACGTAACTTGTGTCTAATTCCGCTTAACCCGGGGCTAGGGGCCGTATGAGCCCATGTACTTCAAGATCCTCATGGTACTCATATGAACAGGCACAATCAAAGCGTATCTCCCTTGGCTTGAGCAGTTTGTGTTTTATTGATGTTTGTACCTGTTTTAACGCATTAGTTTACCGAGTTTTTGAATTGAGTACTATCGTCGCTATATAGCTGAAATATTGCTGAATGCGACGTTAAACCCTAATTCTCTCTCTCTCTCTCTTGATGGTCGCCATATATGGTTTACGCAGTTTTTGTACTGGACCAGTAGACGTCGGTAAGTCATTTTATTGTTGTAGAGAAAAGATCTCTCGTGCAAGATCTATGGCGCTACGTTTCGTAACTTGTGTCTAATTCCGCTTAATCCGGGGCTAGGGGCCGTATGAACCCATGTACTTCAAGATCCTCATGGTACTCATATGAACAGGCACAATCAAAGCGTGACTGAGATACATCATTCTTTAGATGTCGACTTTACAACGAATATTATGGATTAAGAATACTGATCAGCGATACGGATTGGATATTTTTGGAACATCATGATGTCTTGCCGGCGTCATTGAAAACTGTTGACCGCTTCTCTCTTGCAGGAAACAAACTTATGTTTATGTATACTATGATTGTCTTTTTGAATTTGGTGCTGATACTGTTATATGGAATAGGAAATAGGTCTTTGGATTATGGACGCGGATATTCTCTAATGGACGACGGCTGGATTATGGATGACGGACTAGACGCTTGTAATTCAACACGAGCGTTATCAATCGCGCGACTAGCAACTCCGGAGAGATGACGAACCGGATTTCTTCTTGCTCCAGCCCTGTATCCAATACGCCGCCGTCAACGTACTTGTTGGCGAAATCCGCTTGTAACGTTCAGTCTCTGTGGCGCGTCGACTTTGAATCTGCACGTCCTCTCAAGTGCTGACGAGAGGTTTTCCAGCTCGGTACAGTCGGGAACACTTCGTAGGGTCTGTACAACAAGTTTTCGTCGTAGCCCTCTTTAAGGGCATTCTCCGTCGACAAGTCCTGCGTATGTCGTGTGTATGATGTAACCCAATATAATACCCTCTAAACTTTAAAAGTTCCCTAATTGCGGCCATCTTGGATTCCTGTGAATGAAAATATTTGTACTAACGGTACATCCGACCTTTGCGCCATCTTGGATTTCAATATGGCTGACTGGCGGCCATCTTGGATTCCAGTAGTATATAACTTCCTGTGACGTGACTTCCGGTCACGTGACGGCCCAGCAAGCGTGATCTGCCCATACATAAGTCCCCAGTGACTTCCAAAGAGCACACATGCACATACCATTCTCCATACATTTAAATTGAGAGCCCAGTTACCCCAATTGCATAAAGGGGAATTATTATAATTTAACAGTAAATTCTATAACTTAATATATTCCCAGATATCCTCAGACAAGATGTCTGCGCCCATGGACAAGCTGGTGTCGGCGTTGAAACCGGACCGGTCCCATTACTTATTTTTTGCTTATCTCAGTGCACGCAGTTTCCGAATAACAAAAAAAATATATGCTAACCCCGAATTCCCTGTATACTTTAAAGTTCATTCATTGCGGCCATCTTGAATTTCTTTGAATGAAAAAATTAGTACTTAGATACATCCGGCTTTTGCGCCATCTTGGATTTCAATATGACTGACTGGCGGCCATATTGGATTTCTTGTTATTTCTCAGGATATGCTGAATGGATCTTCTTAAAATGTTATACACAAGAATTCCGTCAAACTCCCTACTCCCTCAATATAAAACAGTTACAAAACTTTCCATACACAATTCACCAGAGAACGAAGTGTTCGACCATGGAGACAAATATAATGGTTTCCAAAAGAAAGAAAATTCCATTTCGAAACGAAAAGAACATTTTGCATGCTTTTCTCAATAAAATTGACATCCAATATATAATTAATTTTCCATCGCGCGCGTTCAACGTCAACCAATATTTATGCTAATAAGACATCGACTTCAAATCATAAAATTCGAAAGTCACAATTTAATTTCAGAAAAAATCGCGCAGGAAAATGGGTACTACAATCTTAACTCATTCAGCAGGGTCCGAAAAAGAAATTTTTTGATGACCTGCTATTTTTTTTTCTTCAGAGAAAAATTACAGGTCAAATTAAACATCACCTGCTATTTTTATCGACCCCTTAGCTTCAGCTGCGGAAAGCTCGATAAAGGTGCCACAATGATGTCCGTCTATCTGTCTGTCTGTCTATCTATCTGTCTATCTATCTGTCTGTCTATCTGCAGGACCAAGTAAATGTTAAATTTTTGGACTTGGGCTACACATACTGAACCCATCCACTACCCTGGGGGAGCATGTCCCCCACCCCTGGGACCCCAGGACCAAGTAAATGTTAATGTTTTGGACAGCTTCTCGGCCTCACCTGTGTCTCCTAAACTAAGGCCAACCCGACTCCCTGAACTCTCATGTATTCCAAATGCTTACATCGGGCTACACATATTGAACCCATGCATTACCCTCGGGGAGCATGTCCCCACCCCTGGGACCTCGGGACCAAGTAAATGTTAAAGTTTTGGACTTCTGTCCACAGCATCTCGGCTTTACGCGACCCCCCGAACTGTCATCTATTCCAAATGCTTACATCTGTCTACATTTATTGAACCAATCCACGACCCTCGGGGAGCATGTCCCTATCCCTGGGGCGCTGAGACCCACCCTCTATCTCCTAAACTAAGCTTCGCCTGACCCCATACCCTCATACAGTCCAGTATGTTAGGTCATGCTACACTTATTAAACCCATCCAGTACCCCTGGAAGCAGATTCCCACCTCCGAGGCACCGAACCCCACCCTCTATCTCTCATATACCCTTATATATTCCGGGAGCTTACATATTTCTAAACTTATTCTATGCATTGCCTGACCCCATACCCTCATATTTCAATTTCTAATTTTATATCTCTTATATGTGAAACAGATGCAGTGTACATTTTGTTGACACACATTTATATAATGAATCAGCTACAATATATTCCTTTATAGTCATTACTAATAGGCCCTCCGGCTTAGGGCAGCATGGTTTGTACCATGTTTGTCTGGCACAGGAGGTAGATTAAAGAATCAAACAGATTGGGCTCTCTGAGGATCCATTGTGATCAGTGTCTGTAGAGCCTAATTTCAAAATTCGAAATTCAATTTTTTTTGTAGTTTTGGCTGGGTTTTTGTTGGGATTGGGGTTTTGTTGGGGTGTGTTTGTTTGTGTCATCGTCGCCGTGTGACCAATAAGGTTAGGTGCGACGTTAAACTTCAAACAACAACAACAACAACATTACTAATAGTTTGGTGACATTATTTTGTTGCAGACGTACAATATTGAATAACCGGCGGGGGGGTCCCGCAGTATTGAACCTCTATCAGTTTTAAATTTCGTGTCGCCTTAGATAGAGGACAACATTCATTCTATTCCACATATGACTCACCTTAAAGCTTTTGCACGAACCATATTTATGTCCACACATTTAACTTGGTATATGAATGAAAACTAACTTTGTGGTCTTTATGTTCTCTTATGAATATGACTATATGCTGGCGCTTTCAAAAACCGATCCACTCAAAGCCCGTTCCTTCTCATTCACCAAACGCTATATAGACGATCTTCTCGCTGTGGATAATCGCTATATAAATGACGCAGTGAAAGATATATATCCACCTTCACTGGATTTGAAGGAAACTACAGATAGCCCTACAGGCACATCTTATTTAGATCTCTATCTCTATAAAAATGAAGCGGGCATTCTCTCTCGTCGACTTTATGACAAAAGAGATGATTACAATTTCGACATCGTAAACTATCCCTTTCTGGATAGTAATATTCCAGTGGGACCTGCATATGGCGTATACATATCTCGCTTAGTAGCATTTGCTAGATCCTGTGTTAAATGTGATGATTTTAATCAACGTCACAAAACATTGTTGCAGAAACTTATAAAACAGGGCTATTCCACCAAGCGCCTCCACTCAAAGTTTCTCAAATTTGGCGATACATATCGCATGCTGATAGCAAAATACGAACGTAGCGTGCAAGATCTATGGCGCTACGTTTCGTAACTTGTGTCTAATTCCGCTTAACCCGGGGCTAGGGGCCGTATGAACCCATGTACTTCAAGATCCTCATGGTACTCATATGAACAGTCACAATCAAAGCGGGACTGAGGTACATCATTTTTAGATGACGACTCTATAACGAATATTATGGATTAAGAATACTGATCAGCGATACGGATTTGATATTTTGGAACATCATGATGTCTTGCCGGCATCATTGAAAACTGTTGACCGCTTCTCTCTTGCAGGAAACAAGCCTATGTTTATGTATACTTTTGTCTTTTTGAATTTGGTGCTAATACTGTTATATGGAAATGGAATAGGTCTTTGGATTATGGACGCGGATATTCTCTAATGGACGACGGCTGGATTATGAATGACGGACTAGACGCTTGTAATTACCAGTGCACATTATGTAGCTGCACATGTTTATGATTGCAAACATTTGTCATTACATTAGCCTATTTGCATACAAATTTGAGGGTTTACCAACAAGGCTGGTGTCCTATTCCATACTGTTAGTGTAAATTTCTTGGTCTGTTCATGATGACCTTTGTGGAAGTGATCACTTTCCCGCTGTCCTAAAAGCTGTTCATTCAGCTGATGACGCTCATTTCACAAGGTTTAATTTCAAGAAAGCAAACTGGCCCGAGTTTGAAAAGCTTTGTTCACAAAAACTGCAATCAGTCTCCTTCGCTGATGCTTCAGATCCTATACAGCTATTCTCAGATATGTTGATAGAAATTGCCAACCAAACCATTCCCACATCTTCAGGAGCTGGACATATTAAGAAACCTTGGTTTAATGATGACTGTAAAGAAGCAAGAAAATGTAGGAAGAAAGCTGAACGATATCTCCGCCGGCATCCTAATCCTGAAAATTTGAAAGATCTCAGAGTTACAAGAACTAAAGCTCGTAGAACCATGAAACAGAATAAACGTGATTCTTGGAGAAATTATGTTTCTAAGATAAATACCCATACTCCTATAACAAAAGTTATAAAAAGTTTGGAATATGATCCAAAGAATAAAAGGTAAAAGCTCCAAGTCCAGCGTTCATCATCTCAACGATGGAAATCAGGTGATTACTGACAAAGTAGCAATTGCAAATAAATTAGGAGAAACAATTGCCAAAACCTCCTCATCAGAAAATGATGTACCTAAATTTCAAAGTTTCCAAAAAAGAAAAGAGAAAAATGAAATTAAATTCACTTCCGGTAACCACGAAGGCTATAACGCTTCGTTTACAATTGAAGAACTTCATGCTTCTCTCACGAAAGCTCATGATTCTGCTGCAGGCCCTGATAATATTCATTATCAGCTTTTGAAACATCTACCGGAATCATCTCTAGAAATCCTATTACGCAAATTCAATAGACTTTGGTATAGAGAAGAATTTCCTCCGTCCTGGCACAATGCCATAGTTATACCAGTACCAAAGCCTGGTCGTGACCATACAGACCCTGGTAATTATCGTTCGATTTCACTGACTAGTTGTCTGCAAAACAATGGAACGCATGATAAATGATCGCCTTGTTTGTTACCTGGAAACTGAAAAGAAAGTTCCTGATATTCAAGCTGGTTTCCGAAAAAATAGAAGTACCATTGATCATTTAGTCAGATTAGATTCGTATGTTAAGAATGCTTTCGCCAAGAACGAACATGTGGTTTCTATCTTTTTTGATTTAGAAAAAGCCTACTATACTACATGGAAATACGGGATTCTTAAAGATCTTCAAAAGATGGGATTAAAAGGTCGTTTACCCGTTTTTATTTCCAACTTTTTGAATGATAGACAATTCCAAATTCGTTTGGGTACAACTATGTCTGATCATTTTGATCAAGATCAGGGTGTCCCACATGGCAGTATTTTATCTACTACTCTGTTTAGTATCAAGATCAACAGCCTGGCTGCAGTTCTGAATAAATCAATTGATGGCTTACTTTTTGTAGACGATTTCAATATATCGTGTAGTGGGAAAAGTATACACAATATTGAGAGAACATTACAACTTTGTCTACACAGAATTCAGAAATGGTGTCTAGAAAATGGTTTCAAATTCTCCAGAGCTAAGACAAATTGTATACACTTTTGCAGAAAATATTTCCACCACGAAGATCCAGTACTTACCTTAGATGGAACTGAAATCAAATGGTAAAAGAGGTCTAATTTCTAGGCATATTGTTTGATCAACGTCTAACTTTCAAATCTCATATAAATTGCTTAAAAGCCAAATGCACGAAAGCTCTGGATTTGTTGAAAGTAGTTGCCAGCTATAAGTGGGGAGGAGATCAGCAAACTCTCCTTCATTTATATCGATCACTTGTTCGTTCCAAACTCGATTATGGTTCTATTGTTTACAATGGTGCAAGCAAGTCAAACTTGGCAAAGCTAGATCCTATTCTCCATCAAGGACTAAGACTTTGCTTCGGTGCGTTCAGAACATCACATAAAGAAAGCTTGTATGTCGAAGCGGATGAATTTCCTTTAGAATTTCGGAGAATTAAATTATCACTGCAATATATCACAAAACTGCGCTCGGACCACTCAAATCCTGCATATAACTGTGTTTTCAACCCTCAGTACGCAGATCTCTTTTTAAAGAAGCCCTCGAGTATTTCACCTCTTGGAATCCGTATGAAACCACACCTTTGTAGCAGCTGGTATTAAAGTTAGTCAGATTTTACCTAACGAGCTCTTGCCAACCCCATCATGACAGTTAGCCACGCCAGAAGTAGATATTTCACTGACTAAATAGAAAAAGGCAGATACGGGCCAGCTCGTGTATACACAAGAATTCGGTCTACTAAGAGAGAAATACAGTTCACATCAGGCTATTTATACAGATGGTTCTAAAGATGGTGAGAGAGTAGCATGTGCTATCTTTAGTTCCAAAACTAAAACGTATCGACTGCCAGGTAAAAGTTCCATATTTACTGCAGAAGCAAAAGCTCTATTATCAGCTTTAGAAGGTATTGGATCCACTAGAAGGAAAAAATATGTCATATTCTCAGATTCACTGTCATGCCTTAAAGCAATTAAAAATGGAAATTCCACTCATCCCACGATCTTGGAAATTCTACAATTATATGACACCAGATTTGATCAACAGATAGATATTGTGTTTTGTTGGGTGCCTAGTCACGTTGACATCAAAGGCAACATTGAAGCTGATAGATTGGCTAAGACAGCTCTAGATGAAGAAGTTGACCCTGTTGGAATACCATACAGTGATTTCAGACCATCTATCTGCGCTTATGTAAGAAAGCTGTTTCAATCGTTATGGGATACTATGGATAATAACAAACTTCACGAGTTCAAAAAAACGGTTGGTTATACTCACCTGAACAGTCATAAACGTTTCGATCAAGCCATGATTAGACGATGTAGGATCGGTCACACACGATTAACTCATGAATATTTACTAAAACAGGAGCCGATTCCAAGGTGTATACCTTGCCATGAAGATCTCACGGTGAAACATATTCTCATAGACTGCATATATTTTAAGACTGTAAGAGATACTTTTTATCGAGCGGCTACGCTGGAAGATCTTTTTAGCAGAGTGAAAGAGGATTGGATTTTAGGTTATTTGAGAGAGATTGGTTTGTTGTACAAATTTTAATGTTTGTACCTGTTTTAACGCAGTAGTTTACCGAGTTTTGAATTGATGACTTAGAATTTTGTTTGATCGTCGCTATATAGCTGAAATATTGCTGAATGCGACGTTAAACCTTATTTCTCTCTCTGTCTCTCAAGCTGCATTCCAGCTGGAATTGGAAACATACAATATTGCCCACTCACTCATGGCCACCAACATGCATGTAGTATGTAGAATCAGCTCAAGGCAGAAATACAGGTACAGTACAGCTCAGAAAAAATTTAACATCTGGCGCGTCAAAAACAGGAACAAAAACTGTCCCAAAACATAAATCAGATACGATCATTGTTTTTAGTTGCGTCGTCATCACGTCGAAAAGAAAACAATGTTCCAGCATCATAACAAAAACGCGTCGAAGGTTAATCCAACAAACCAGTCTAAAATCTGCACGCTTTTGGTATTTTCAGACGTGTCATAGATGCATTCAAGCACATTTCGTTTATGGACACGATAAATTTTCAACACGTTTTTGTCCCATTTTTGTTTTATACTTTTAAGTCAAATTATTTCAGAGTTGTACTGTATAGGTAGAGATTAATATTCATGCGGATGCAAATTCTACTTTTTTATTGGACTTGCAACATTGCATGCCTAAGCACATCTTCAACTTCCCAATGCGTGCGGTTACATGTTCCACACATCTGCTCGATTTAAATCAGAAGCCCCGAAACATCATATATGTATGGCAGCTTGTCCACATTCAAATTTAACCAGAGAATAAATTTTCAAGGAGAGAAGTCATGGCTCACATGCTAAACAATGTCATGTGGTTATGTGACACTGTGACAAGGAACAAAAATTCAGGAACTTGACATTTCGACTTACAATTTTTTTCCCCTCGAAGCTATGACCTAAGGATTGTGGCACACCTGAAAAAGTTGTGATATGATGCAATTGGGCCCCCTACATCATTGTGAACAAACTGAGTGTTTGGGAGTTTGTCTTAATTTGGGGGAATTTAGCATTGCACAATTTTTTAACGGCCCCAGATATATTATTTTTTAGTCCAGAATGTTCGTAGTTATCTTCATGAATCGCATTTGCGAGTGGCATTGGAAACGTTTGGCTTTCTTTACCATCTGAAACCGATCGAACATGGACCTGAAAAATGGCCAAGGATATGTCGATCCAGGGCTGCGCACGCTTCTGGGATGCAAACTGGCCAAAATTGGGGCAGCTGTCCAGCTTACGGTAATTTCCCTAATATTTCGATCACCAGAAGTGTAGAAAAAATGGCTTATATCTGGCAACATTCTTCATGGCACCAGCTACAAAGTGTCATATTTTGTTATTATATGACTTTTCTTCAATTTGAATTAAGAATGGGAATGTTACTTTTGTTCTGTGTTTGAATAACAGAGTTGAAAAGTGAACTTCCTGTGATTGAATTATTAGGGGAATTACCGTAGGCTTGTTCATAGCAGTGGAGACTGGAAGGCGCACAGTGTGTGCTACGTTCTTCCTCAAACTTGAAATAAATGTCTGAACTGTTTGTTTGGTTGTGTTTTTCCAATGAATAGTGATCAGAATGACACTGTACTTTGATCGTGACTGATTAATGGCGCAAGCAGCTGAGAAAGTCTGGTGTAAATTTCACCCAGGCAAAATTGCAGGTTTTAAGGGCTCAGACAAGGGGCATATTGTTTTTTGTTGTCAAACATTTCAGTAAAATTCTGACTGTCAGAATTCTGTGAATCATAGAAGGTTGATATACTTGGAGTGTCCATCATTTGTCTTTCTATTATAGTGCAGGAGGTAAAATTTTGTATTATATTAATATAAAGATAGTGCCACGGCACTGTAGCTCATCTGGCTGTAACTCGAGAAAGTAGCTGCAAGAAATTTTACTAAAGAACTGCAATAGATGAGTTTCTAACTTGTGTTGTCCCCCCTGAACAGTAAATGGCATATAGTCAGTCGGTTTCACAGGAGATCGAGCTGCCAATACATGATTGTAATTGGAGGTTATGGAATAGAGGCAATTATACCAAAATATAATGTGTGATTGTCAGTACGGTAATTCCCCTAATAATTCGATCACCGGAAGTGCAGCAAAAATGGCATATACCTGGCAATGTTCTTCATGGCACCAGCTACAAAGTGTCACATTTTCTCATTATATGACTTTTCTTCAATTTGAATGAAGAATGGGAATGGGACTTTTTCTCTGTGTGTGAATAACAGAGTTGAAAAGTGAACTTCCTGTAAGGTGCTTTAGCCAACGAAACTTCTGACTGATATTTTGATCGGCATGTACATCTCATTGTCAGTCTACTGACTGTGTGAGAGAGTCATTAAAGTTATCTTATCTTCTAAATATTGGACGTGAGGTGGGGGATTCGCTTGCATTCTCATCGCTCCGTGGTGCAGATATGAATGGAAACAAGACCACTTGTGTCTGTTGTTTGTTTTTTTTGGTATACATTCCTGATCCTAATTTTTGCAAAGGCTGAAACATTCTTAATAAATTACATAATTTGTCTTAATCACTTAATTTTCGGCACACATTAACTCTTGAATTTTGGCAAATAAAAAATGTCTTCAAACAGAATTAGAAAATATATCACTTGTAAAAAGGTCTTAGTGTAATTAAATTGATTTGCAAACAGGTCATACTAAGTTATCTGATCATGCCAGTTACTTCTGCATGTATCTGATTATTCTCACAATAAATGTGTAGGCCTACGGCAATAATTTCTTGCTAAATATTTTCAAACTAATTAAATTTGCATTTAGGGATCATTGCCTTTGTTTACAATTTGTGTAGACTGATGCATCAGGTTTCATTAAAACGTATGGGCACCGCAAAATGAATACACAAAAAATGATACCTTCAATATTTCTTTGGGGACAAAAAACAGGTCTTCTGTTTGAAAATCCAAGCAAATAAATCTATGCCTTCCAGTTATAATTAAGAGAATCAACAACCAAAGATTGTTCATTTTATAACCTTGTAAATGGTCATTTTTCATTGATAGTGAGGGCTGTTAGGGATTTTTGGTCCACATTCTTCCGAAAGCACCAAATTTGGCCCATATGTCGCCCATACCGTACAATTTCGATGTTTGACAGGCGCCAAGCATATCAGACCTCACCGACACACTAGTGGCTCTCACACACGATCCTGACACTCTCGCGTCCGTGCATATGGAGCTTATAGAACGCTTCATCGTACTAATGTACAGCAAGGAATGTGGTGCAGCCGGTGTCAATGAGGCCAAGCATCACCTCTTCACCACTGCAACCAGATCGCTGGAAAACATCTCACCTCCCAAGCTGCGCTGTTGCAGCATGTGAAGCGAGCGCTACTGCAAGACAGTTTCTACTGGAGTCAGGTCACTTCACTCCAGCAGGAAATCCCTGACTTCAGTGAGTGGAGCTGGCACAAAGATTGCACCAGTGCATGGCAACCGCTATGGACCACTCTCAGCGACACTTCTATAGCATATGCCATTCTCCTGCACTGCGGCTGACTCAAGGCATGCACGGGAAGGTGCAAATGCAACTGTGCCGATGTCCGGTACACGACCCTCTGCAAATGCGAGGGCAGTGATGACAAGTATTACTTATTTCTGGCATCATAGAGCGCAAGCCAGAAGGCATCTAAGTAATCATTGGTATAGTGTTGCTAAAGCGGTCTTTGTGTTGTATTTTGAACATTTAAATGGACGTAGCGGCATTCTCCGATGCCACAAAGCCCTATGGTATTATTTGTGGTTCTAATATGGGTAATATGTCCGTGTCCTTGTTTATTTATGTTTATGTTTTATGTTTGTCCCCGGCCACGTCAAGACATGATTATTATAAATGCGTGGCCGTATGGCGAATAAATGCCCAGTGATCTGTCCAGGGCTTACCTGAAAAAAGAAGAAAGAAAGACTGACCAGACATTGCAGGACAATTGATTGAATAAAAGCTTTCAGCTTTGAAATAGCGTGAACATCGCCTGCTCAAAAACAGGAGAAAACTGCTGCGCCTGATTAAATTTTCCAGTTTAAATTGGCACAGGACAAACCGACCAGGTCCGAGTGATTTGAGTGCAGTCCACAGTAAACCCCTCATTACTGGAAATAGACCCTTGGTATAGCACTTTTAATTTCGTCTTTCTGAGTTGCCAAACCATGCAGAAAACCCATATATATTTTCTTCATGGGAATGCTCATACAATTAATTCAACATAGAAGCCAGTTATGCAAATTTAACCCGAGATAAATTTATTTCCTGGGAAAATATTGACAGTCGATTCCAATAAAAATTTCATTTTGTAGGAATAGTAGTACCCAGAAACTTACTATAAATACTGGTTACCAAAAAGAAAAGGATAATTGTCATGTGGACAGGCCCCGGCGCTTTGCTGTATTAAAAGTTAATAATCCGAAACTACTTCCTTTGTGCCAGTCAAAGCTTCATTCGGTGTCGGACATCGTCTGTATCCCGACCCGTTATTTCCAGGCTTGTTTTTTTCGACCACCGGTATTCCTTTCAATTAGCGATCAAGGTTTCATTGAGAAACTTTCCTGCAAAACTAGGACCCAGGAGAAACATTCATTCACAAATTGAGAGAGATTCATGCAGTAGATCCTTCGATCCCAAGATTTAGCAATAACATTTTTTTCCAAGATGGCCGCCCGGTCAAATCAGACTAAAAACACATCTGAACTGAAAGGAGAACCTGTGTATCAATGTAAGGGGGACATTTTTACAAATTTTGAGAATGATTCATTCAATAGTTCCAAAGATTTAATATATTCAGTGAAAATTCCGGCATATTTCATGTAAGACGAAATGTCACGTCAGTTTGCGGGATTTCCAATAGTAGCAGATGAGGAAGTGGTCAGCCACCAATGTTCAATATGCTAACAATGTGAAGTCACGTTGAAAAGCGGTATCTCCTCTTACATGAACTATACCCAATTTCCAATATCGGAAATAGAATTTCCCATATCGGGAATTCAGTTTCTGATATCGGAAATTGCCACTGAATTTCCGATATCGGAAATGAAAGCTCTGGAAGCTTTACCTAAACTAGAATTACAATTTTCGATATCGGAAATTCAGTGACAATTTCCGATATCGGAAAGTGCATTTCTGATATCGGGAAGGGAATTGTCTTTTCGAATTTCTCATATCGGAAATTGCAATTGTCTATATCGGAAATTCAATTTCCAATATCGAAAATGCTAATTTCCGATATCGGGAATTGCAATTTCATGTTACCATATTGAAAATAACATCTCCAGTTCTAATTACTTCATTATGACAAAACCAGAGGGAGCGAGGAAACGAGGTTGCGAGGGAGCAAAAGGGCCAAGCGAGGTTGCGAAAGAGCGAAGCTAGGGAGCAAAAGAGTGAAGGAGAGAGCAAAAAAGCGAAGCGAGAGAGCGAGGTTACAAGATCGATTTTATCTCGCTCCCTCGCTGCCTCGCTTCGCTCCCTCGCGTTGTGATATGCAAGGGAGCGAGGTTGCGAGATGGCCTCATCCGTCTTCCATAATCAGAGAGAGAACATTCAGATTTACATGTATTTCTCAACTATGCCGAGATAGTAACTTTCGGCTCTGATAACTTTGTTCTCAGATATGTTCTTGATTTTACGAAAAGGACCATTTATTAGCGATGAACATTATCTGGTCATCTCTGACAGTTCATATTTTCTGTTCCGATAATTTCAGGCTAAAAATTTAGGTCCAGTGAAGAATTTAGATGCGCCCGAGTATAATCTGTAATTACGATAACTCCCCTAATAATTCAATCACAGGAAGTTCACTTTTCATCTCTATTATTCAAACACAGAGGAAAAGTATCATTCCCATTCTTCATTCAAATTGAAGAAAAGTCATGTAATGACAAAATGTGACACTTTGTAGCTGGTGCCATGAAGAATATTGACAGATTTATGTCATTTTTGCTGCACTTCCGGTGATCGAATTATTAGGGGAATTACCGCAGACAAGTGTAGTCGCCGCTTGCTCGCTCGTTTACCATATTGAAAATAACGTCTACAGTTCTAATTACTTCATTGGGACAATACTCGAGGGATAGAGCGAGGTTGCAAGGGAGCAAAAGAGCGAAGCGAGGGAGCGAGGAATCGAAAGGGCGAAGCAAGGGAGCAAAAGAGTGAAGTGAGGGAGCAAAAGAGCGCAGCGAGAGAGCGTGGTTATGAGACTGATTTTGTCTCACTCCCTCGCTTCGCTCCCTTGCTTAATTTGCCCTTTAACTCCCTCGCGTTGTGATATCAAAGGCGAGGAAGCGAAATTGCGAGATGGCCTCATCCGTCTTTCATAACCAGGGAGAGAACATTCGGATTTACATGTATTTCTCAACTATGCCGAGATAGTAAGTTTCGGCTCTGATCACTTTGTTCTTAGATATCTCCACGAGTTTACGAAAAGGACCATTTATTAGCGATAATATTATCTGGTCATCTCTGACAGTTCATATTTTCTGTTCCGATCATTTGATAGTTTCAGGCCATGCAGATATTTAGAGAGGCCTCCCGGTCTCACGGTAGCGCTTGCAAATCTCACGGTAAAACAGAATTTATTGCCTCAAAATCAGACATTAGGCAAATTATGATTTTATTTACCATAAAACATAAATGCGAAGTGTCCGATGAAACATTTTTAGCTCTTATCTCGCAGTTTGTCCCAGAATTGACGAGGTTCGTGTACTGTGGTCCGTATCTTGGCCCCGTATCTTCGGGCGAATAATAGTAGTTGGGGCGCGTAATTGTAGCCAAGGGCGACTACTCATAGTGTTGCCTATTTGTGGCGCGTATTTGTCAGCTTTTTTTCATGAAAGTGTGTTAATCTCTGATGTCATTTTATTGCCTCAAAATGCCCCAAATGCATTTCTGAGCATCTGTAGAGCTCTAGCGGCTGGGGCCCTAGGCGGGCCCCAGATTCCACGCCTAAGGCTCGCGCTTTGCGCTCGCATAGACTCAAGATATTCAATCAGTCCAACTTGGCAGCTCTGCATTAGATGCGAGTAAATACATTAGATGTTAGAATAATTATGGTTGTCCTCCAATATAATCAGAGGGAATAATTTGCGAGGCTTCTACTTCTTCTTCACATCTCTCCCTGTAAAGATAGCAGTTGATCAAACAATAACTTGAGGTCTTGAAAATAATAATTAAGACGACAAATATTGTGTGTGAATAGATCTCAGGTTGCGGCCACAGTGTATTTCCATTCCCAAAATTGCTCAGAACGGGGGCCGTTCAAAAATTACGTCACGCAATTTTGGTTATGCAATTTCTAGCATGGGAGAGACAGGACGTGTAACGTTCGACTGGACACCCCTCACCCCCCCTCCCCCCTGCCGTACGTAATTTGTGAATGGCCCCACATCCGAAGTGCTAGGACTCTCAGTTCCCCCTTCACCCCTCCCCCCCCTCACCCCAGGAGCCATTCAAAAATTAGGGTGTGGGGACTGGGGGTCGAATATCCGGGAAAAACAGCATTAGGGCCTACATAATTTATTTAATGCCATCAATGAAATGAGCATGAAATTCCATGAGATTTTCCCCAGAAATTTGACTCTCCAGCTCTGGGTTGAAATTCAGAATTTTATTTCGCGAGACTCCCATTTCACTGTTAAATTTTGTAAATATTTCCTGTGACTAGACAGCTAATTTCAGGAGACTCACGGAAAATCCGTTAGACTTGGCAGGTCTGCAACTCATGAACTGTTTCATGTTTCAGGCCTGTCAAGCCTCATTCATGTTGAGGAGAGATATGCAAATATCTCAAATACTTAGGCCTATACTGGTCGATATGCCCGATTATCGGATCGCTCAAACGAATCCACGTGGTTGTCTGAGAAGTTCCACTCCTTCCACGGGTGTCATTCTCCCTGGATTCTACCTACAACCTACCCTTCGAACGGAGTCCTGCACAGCCGGCCTGACCCTAGTTTACGTCGTTGTTGTTGTTGAACACGGGTGCTGAAGCAAAAATCACGTGGTGTGTACGCCTGAGCCAATCCAGTGGACCGCCCCTTGTGAGTTTCACCCAATCAATTCGCTTTCCGCGTTCCTGGAATTACTTCCGGATCACACTACCGCCGAAGCAGTTGGCATCAGATTACAATTAATCACTTCCGGGTCAGTAGCCACGATCTACATTTTTTAGAAATTTGAGAGCAGATCTTTATGGATTTTATGAGCTGCGATTTATCAGCATTTCTGATATATCTGATATTTCAACTTGCAGATGAGTCTTCAAACTGTACTTCCTGGTGTTGATTTGGGCCACTTTGGAAAAAGCATGGTGGATGAAGACATGATCAGTGAAGGGTGAGAAGGCTCCCTGTTTACGTATTGAATGACATTCTGTAGCACCAATCAGCTGTCAGTGGCGGTAATTTGAAATTTCCATGGTCAACATGTGTCAAGGCTTCCACTGGTAATGTCCCACAAGGTAAATATTGACATGCCAGGTGGATTTATGCATTGTGAATTTTCTGGATTTTTGCCGATTTTTAACGCTAATACATAACAAGTAACGAAATTAATAGTGAGCTGATACCGGTCACCTGACATTTTCACATTTGACCAGAGAACTTTAAATCGTCACTGTGGCTACATTTTTTACTGGATCAGCCCAATTTTTTCCATGATGACTCATGAACAACGTACAAATATTAGGGTTCTTTCAAATTTATGTTTTTAAATTATTAATAAAATAAAATAAATTTTTTAATTAATTTTAATAAATTTTTTAATTATTAAAATTATTTTTTTTTCTTGCTAAATGTGGTTGAAATAAATATCATACTGATAATGCTGGGTAACATCTCTTGTATTGTTATGCCATTTCTGCGACAAAATTGAGACCTTTTGGAGCAAATATAGGCAAAAAAATGACTGATTTGTCAGTACTAGGGCCAAATAGTCAATGCCAAATATGACAAGGTTCATTTAACACAGCTGGTAATTATGAGCAAATAAACTTTCAAGATACAATAAAATGTAAATGGAAGAAAGGAAATTCACATAGATACAATTACATGCTTTTTTCAAAATCTCGACCTCAGTTCAAATCTTCAATGCTTCAAATCATTTATGCATTAATTCACTTTATATCAGTCTAAAACCACATGAAATTAATAATAATTATATCACCTGTAAAAACTCAGATGTTTGTTCCACACACAAAGAATTTGCAAAATGCCTTTTGCATTTGTAACTTTAATGAGACAAATAAAATCTGATTAACTGAGTCAACAATTAATCTGACTGTTGATGGTTTCACATTGTTGTGTGTTTATTGTCAGTCACATTTGCATCATAGCAAATACTTTCTCTTCATTCCATTTCCACTTTCTCCAGCATTATAAGTTTGTAATTCTCTTTCATATTCATATCAGAGATCTTGTGGGTAGCAAGGAACATGAATTACAGGCACCAAATATTAGCAAGCCCCATACAACCCCCTCCCCCCCTCAGCAAATGACCATCAGATATGTTATCATTGAATTTTATTCCTTTTTTTCTTCTATGTTTTGACAAGTGTTGCCTGTTTGCAGACATTGCATTCATGGACTTGAAATCTGACACAGAATATATTCCTCAATGTTATTTAGGAGTTTTCTCAGTAATAATAACTGTTTACAAGTAATATGTGCATCTTTCTAATTACTGCCAGCAAGATCTTGATGAGATGTAGATCCATCCAATTGAACGGACATGTATTCTCTATATGGAGTTGTGTATACCATGAACACCTCTATGTTATATTTTGGTATGTGTTGTGTACACATTTGCGTATATTGCTGTCACTTATTACAGGATTAAACATGTCTTTGATCTTTGTATCAACATCAAATTTCAACATTTGATAGATTACTGGGATGACCCACTGATTACATGGAGAAGTTAACCACTGCCATGAAGGAAATTTTTACCAAATGTAGCCTAAATGAGCAGCTTGAAAACAAATTATGTTTAGACACATTTTGAATTTAAGTTTTCTTTATTTTTAAATTTTAATTTGAATAATTTCATAAAATATGAATTAAAATAATAAAAAAATAATTTAAAATAGTGTTTAACATATCTAGTTAATGCTTTATACTTCTTTATATAGGCAGAAGGATTGTCGACTTAGTGCTTTTTACCAGATGGAAAAATATGTACAGGTTAGTGAGATATTGTACTTTTACTTGTACCTCAGTCTTAAGCCATATGGGGCAAATCGATGGGAAATATAAAGGGGGTACCCTTGGTATATAGGCTGTAAAATCTATATTTGTGCATAGTTTTATCTGTGCCTTCTCAAGATAGTTTGGGGATGGGTATGGTTTGTTCAGATGAGAGCATTGCTTATTTTAACGATGGTTCCATTCCTGACAGGCATCAGATTACAATTAATCACTTCCGGGTCAGTAGCCACGATCTACATTGTTTAGAAATACCAGTTGTGAGTGTGTCACGGCATCTCATTGGACGGTACTAGTCATAGGGGAGGTAACTGATCTGCCACTCGTTACGTGGACCCGCCCAGCTATGTGGACTATCCAGCTATGTGGACCTAGAGAGAATGATTCTTAAAACTCTACCCAGGTTCCGTAGAAAGCGTTTAAATAGGTCTCCGGTTATGTGGACCAGGCAAGTCCACCTAGCGAGGGCGTATATCTATGAAAGTCCACATAACGCACTAGTTGTAAAAGTTTGTATACATGCTAATATATATCATATATGTATTTATAAATGCTCCATCGGGAGGTTTCTTTTCATGTAGCTCTGTTGTGATTGACTCGACCAAGCACATATATGAAGGTTATTGCCTATCTTCTTTACTATAAATATTCAATATGGCCACCAGCGCCCCATCATGCTGATTATCGGTACTAAAAACAAATCTTTTTCGAAGGACGAAACTTCAGTTTATCGTACATGCCACAGTTTTGAACTATATCAAATGCTGCCAATTGGATTCTTCCCCGCTCCTTACATATAAATTCACGTATGTAAATTCAGCGGCAACGGGAGTTTCTTACAACACTGGTAAACCCGATCAGGCTAAAAACTGTGCTCAGTAAGTACCCTGAGGTAGATTTACTTGTTTCAAGTTTCACGAACGGTTTCAATATTGGGCACTCGAGAAACTATGCTTTTACTGTATCGCGTAATCGTTCATCTGCTATGCAAAACCCTGCTATAGTAGACGCTAAATCAGACAAAGAGTTTTCGAAAGATCGAGTTGCTGGTCCCTTCTCTTTTGGCAATATGGTTGGCTCTCCATTATGCTTAGTCTCCCAAAAGGAACCTTATACTTTTAGGGGCTCTCGGTGGCCGAATTGTCCAAGGCGCATCGCTGGTGATCGCTAGCCTCACACCGCTGAACCGCCACGGGTTCGAGCCTCGCTGGTGCATGTGTGAAAGTTTGCCAATTACTTGCCGACGGGTCGAAGGTGGTTCTCTTCATGTATTCCAGCTTCCTCCACCATTAAAACTGGCTGTCACCATGTGAGTAGAATAACCTTTGAGTGTGACATTAAACCAAATCCCCCTAATACTTTTAGGGTTATACACGATTTATTTTACCCTGGCAAATCTGTCTTGCCTATCATCGGTGCGATTCCACAAGACCTATGATGTGATGACAAAAATCTATTTAGATGATGCCTTCCGCATCATCCTTATCGAGCCAGCGATTTACCCCTTATTGGAGTTTACCTGGCGCGACAAGTATTTTTATGATCGGCGCCTCTCGATGGGATGCTTTACATCCTGTAATCTATTTGAGAGCTTAGGTAATTCTTTGCAATCGGTTATGGCTACAATATCAGATGTGACCGACATACTGGACGAATTCATGTTCGCCGGTGCAAATGGCGCTAGCCACTGTACTATCGGTACCTCTTCCCACTTCCCTTATATGTGTGGTAATTTTTACCTGTATATGGCGAGATTCTGCTGGTGGACGTTCGTCACCGAGGTCCACCCCCTGTACAGACCTTTTGGTCTTTGATATATGTTCGCCTTGTGGGAAGTTGATGCTGGGTCGACATCCGGCCTTACAGACTAGTCTTTTGTGTTAAATGCCGTCATTTTCATCTGACGACGATACAGCTCACCAATCCCCAGTGTACGAGTTGTCACAGCGAAACAGCTCACCAATTACCAATATACGAGTTGTCATTAGATTTGTATCTAATACCGCTTATGCCGGTGGTAGGGCCGTGTGGTCATATCATCCAAGTTGCCACATGAACAGGTACAATAAAAGCGTACCTGAGATACAACACATATCATGAATCGTTAGATTCTTGCTATGTGCTTTAGAATAGGTTAACCAGAAGACTATACTGTGAAGTCATGTGGCTCTGGCAGTATGTGGGCACCTCTTCCCACTTTCCTTATATGTGTTGTAATCACCGCGACATCAGAAATTGGCACCTTCAATTTATCTATTTCCGTCTGTAATCGACAACTCCGGTCTTGGTAGTAGTTCTTAAGTTTCGTTGCCTTCGCTTCCTTCTCAATGGCCTGTCCACAGAGGTGATGAAGGTCAGCCAACTCGGTCTCAAACTCCTTCATGGTCTGCTTTTGAGTGACAATAATGCCATCACGTCTAATCTCTTTCCTTTGCTGATTTGTTTGTAGTGTTGCATTTTTTCTCTACATTCGTCAAGGTTGATTTTGCAAGTTTTATATTGTGCAAATAAATCCTGATATACTTTCTGCTGTGTTACCAACATATCATCTTCTGCCCAAACAGTTGCAAGGAGATTTTCAACAGATGTATGAATTCTATTGAGCGTGACAAGTTGTAATTCATATCTGTTGATCCACATGTTTATCTCTGCATCTGTTATTTCCACCCTATTCATCTCGCGTTCTGCTTGTGTCATCTGCGAAGGTGTCCCCATGGACTGCACAGTTGCTTGCGATTTGTCGCACCATCTCCTGATGATCGACTGGCACTACATTGTTGTGGGATAAATTGTGTATCCAACAGTTGAGCGACCTCAGACTTTTTTATGCTTAGTAACCAGTCCCAAGTACTTGTCATGAAGGGCATTCACTCTCCGGCGCACATTCACTCTTCGGGGAGCAAGTTATCACTCAGCTTCAAATTGAATAGCCACTTGCAAGAAACTGGCCAAGTCATTCTCCACCTCCACCACTACCATCTCAACTCTTAAGATTACACCATTGGATATTGGGGTTTTATAGAATTCAGTGGTACCATTCAAGGTTTCTTTGGTGATGTTCAGTGCCTGGCATTGTTTACCTAAGTTGTTGCGCAGGCTGACTTCGGTCCACGGCACTGTTTCACTGAAGTTGATGGACTTAGTTTTCATTTTCTTTTTAATATCTGGAATGTGTTCTGTTTTCAATTCAGGTTTAATAATTTGCAAAATACTTGTTAGATTGTTCCCTAGCCACCATACACTGCAATATTCTGTTGAGCAAACCATAGCTGACATGCATGGATGGCTTCCAGAAATCTATCCAACATAAAAAATCAAATAACTGGCCACAATAAATAAGAAGACATCGCGGATTGTTACAATTAACCAATGTGCCAGTGATATATTTCATTGATCATGCCCGTCCACGTATGCAGGATCTGTGTCATCCAAAGTGCAACCATCCCCCTTCAAAAGAACAAACCATAATGACATATAATTCACCTATGTCCAGGGCAAGTTAGCAAGTTTATGTTCATGCCTTACACTGGCAGGCCTCCAAAACTTTGCTGAATAATATTATATGTTTTACTCTGGAAAAAGATTGCAACCATCAATCAATATACCCACCTTAAGTGAAGATATTCATCAACTTTATTGCAAGGATATTTGTAAACTTACCTCAAAAGAAATCATTTATTTTATGCGTAGAAATTAAATATTGCATTGAAATTTCATAAACTCAAAATTACATCCACATCATGATCATTCATGGTTATTGTTCTTACCTGAACGCGAGCTGATATCATCAGTTAGAACCTCACTCATATTGAGACAACGTTACTTCATGAATTCGCATGGAATGAAACTGACAACGCCAGTATTTTTTAACCTAGAACGCCTCAAAACGGCGACAGTTTTAGTCTAAAGTGCACCATTAATTTCAAAGATACCCACCAGGTGCACAAAGGTCGTCGACCAGACGTGTCAGTTCGGTTTCAGTCCAAAGTGGAGGTGAGGTGAATTCTGACCCACTCCCGTCGTCGGCCATCTTCGACGATTTTCCCAAAAGCTGTCCACAATCGCTGAGTTCGTAGGATTTCTAAATTATCACCAAGAGGTATAGGACTTGAAATTTAGTGTTGAAAAAAATCGATGTCGAAAACTTCTCTCCGACGTGTAGGTTTATCTTCACGAAGTCGCACAACTGTTCACACGGAATTTCAAAAATGGACTGAGTAAGTACGGGTCGTCTACTATTTAACACGGATTTGAAAAGAATTGTGTACAATTTTGCGCGCCAGATTTGACCGCTTCACAGCTTGGGTAGTTATTTATTCATACGAATTGACGGTTTATCTAAGTCTCCAAGTCTTGCACTTCCGGTACCAACACATGGCGAAAACAACATGGCAGGTGGATAGTGCTTCGATTTTAGATAATTTATATGTCTTTATTTCCGCTCTGAGCGTTCTATATGTGTGGTGTGTTGAACTTTTAATACATATTCTTTCAATTGTTCAACCGACAAACAGTATGTTTGCATTTTCAGTTGATTGACGTCCTTTTCAATTTTAATACGCCTTGACATAGCCATCGCCAAAAATTCCGGACCGCGTGACGTCATCAACATGCCTAATACCAGGCGACGGGTCATTCCTGACCGGTTTGGACAGTCTGTGGACTACAATGAACTCCATTGTTTCACCCTTCTTCATGTCCAAGTCGTTTGTTATCAGATCGTTTATAACTTGCTCAGAATTTTCCTATTCTGAATGGTATGACAAGCCATAGAACAGAAGATTTGCCTTTCTGTCGTGTATTTCGTTCAGAAGCACTTGAAGTTCTAGTTCTTCAAGTACAGAGCTAATTGTACTGCTGGTATAGTTTTGCTTGTAATGTCCAGAATATCATCAGTGTTTGACGCAATTTGGTCTTCGTCCTCGTTAAATCTAATCGTTAGTGTACGTATATATCCTGTTAGTTTGTCTGCATTTTTTATTTCTACGGCAGAGGAGTCAAATTTCCCACCTATTCTTTTTTCAGAGTCTAGAGCAGCATCTCCAAGTCTTTTTTTTCAACACAGCAAGTAACGTTTGTAGCAAACATATGCCTTTCATATTGAGAGTGTTTCCCAAGTCCTTCGTTTTCTCTGGTACCCGGCTCCATTTGTTTATGAAAATAAACAAATCACCAATAATTAACACATAACTCCATATTTGGTAGTACAGCTGGGACCGTACGCTCTCTTTATTCTGGCAAAAACACCGGTAGAAAACTACCATTCATTCCAACAATGCTATGATACCCCGATGCATATAAACGATATCACACACCATCAAACGGATGAGCCTATCCGTGCTATATCGGAACAACTCTTTGAACAAATTGTTTACAAATAAAACTAGAAAATGACCTATACAAAAATGCCTGCTGCCGGCCAGGAACAACCTCCCGACCACAATCCGTCACAATAGGTAGGACACCTTCCCTCAAACCATTGCAACCCGGAATAATCCATGGGGGTAGAGCGGTTAAGCAATAACATTTGCTACAAAAACCATACTACAATCAGGCAACAAAATATTTATATAAACAGTACTTCAAAACATAATCAAATAAGAAACAATATCCAGATATTGATACACAAAAACCTAAACCAATATTCTCCATCGATATATTAATTTTGTTAAAAATTTACCAGCACGGTCCCAGTCAGTCGTGCTGAATGAAAACTTCATTACAACTCCTTAGTTTAATACATATCCAGGGCGGGAAGGACAAGCCCAATTGTTAAACAAAACAATTGGTTACATAAACGCATTAGACCAACCAGAGAAAGCAATTTCTCTCTAATTCATGCTTCAACCGAGAGAAATAACATTTCTGGCTTGTTGTGTCACACCCGAGAGGTTTACACATATTATCATATATGCCTGTAATCGAGTCTTACCGACTAATATTCAGAATAAGAACTTGCATGATGCGAATATTTCCGTGTCTCATATTTTGGGGCATTGTCCACATCTGAAAATGCTAAAATACTCCTTAATTTCCAATTTCAAATCGCATTTTATACGAGCACAGGCCTTCAATTGACGTATTTGGTGCCACTTGAGCCAATGAGAATATGGTTATTATGGGTATCTATATGATCAACGACAAAAGAGATGTAGTTGAGATCAAAAAAATATGATCCCTGAGATTGTTTGTGTAGGCCCGGAAGGCAACCAGGATCCCGATCAGTTAGGTCATGTGACCAGCATATTGATGACTACCATGACATCCTATCTCCTGATATGACTTCTTGCTAGACACGCCGTTTTATTTTCCCATTACCATATTATCGCTTACAGAACTGTCCCAGATTAGGACCGTTCTCTCTCAACTCAAATTATTTTTCACAATTGCTACATATGTGTCGCTATTAAGATCATGAGATGCACGGTATTGTTTAATCTTCCAGGCCACCACAGATAGTAGAGCTAGCGACACAGAACCAAGGATCGCGTGTATTAGAGATAAATATACAAACCACATAGGGCTTAGTTCCTCGAACAAATATCCAAGTAAAACCATATGGGTCATAGTACCAGAAAAAAGGCAAACGTAGATGTAAGCCATTAGCTTCCCAGTTAATGGTGAGAAATTCTGGTCTATCCAGTAAATGGTTGTGGCAAAGACGGGAGCGATTAAGGCCCCGACTAGAACAATAAGAATCCAGATTATCGCCTCTGGCAAATGAAATATGAAAACCAACACAATAAATGCCATAATCTGTCCAGTGAAATTAAATATCAATAATGATCCAGGCCTTACAATTTTGACGATAAAGATACCTGCGAATCTCCCGCCAGCGAATCCTCCCCAGAAGACCGCGGATGCGATAGATCCATATGTTTTAGTCCAAGTTAACAATTCGACCAGATAGGTCATTAAATAGCTCATCCATATCTTTTCTACACATCCATAGGAGAAACAGTTTATTCCAAGTAGAGCAAATCCCAGAAATTTAGCAAACATTGGGTCATTGTTGTGCTCGTCTTGCTGTTGGGCTTTAACATCAGATGTGCTGATTCGGCTACACAATATTTCTCGGGCGACGATTAAAGTGAAAGCGATTGTTACGGTCATTAACAAACCTCCTGAAATAAGAAAGGCAATGTAAACCTGAGTAGTTCTGATTTCGGATTGTGAATTTCGTTCATGTATACCAGAGCTATTCCTAAGGTATAACGAAGGTGAGAAGGATACATTTTCATGAAATGACACATATATATTGTCATTAGTAGATATCTGAGTTCCTGTAGTGCGTGAGATGGAGCTGTGATTCACTTGGAGAGAAGTATTTGTATCAGCGTGTCTGTGTAGAAGAAACGGGCTGGTGATGAAAGGAGCAAGTATACCACCGAAGGCAAAAACGAATTGAAGTGCTTGTAGAACCGGTTCGGCTTTACTCAACCACATCCTAACACATATAACGGAACTTCCTGGAAAACAAATAAAAACAGAATAGCAGTTTCAAGATTTGGCTTCCGGTAACCCTAACACACAGCTACCATTATCACATAAAATTGAAGTTAACTAAGGTTTTTTGACCCATTTTGATAACTCCGGTAACAAATAAATTATAGTTTGGGCGAATGGTTTGTACTAATTTGTCAGAAGTTGCTATTTGAATCTGCTTTCTCTTAACTAGGCTCTGTTCGTAACCTCATTGTGCTACTTTACGAGAACGCTTGCAAGCGAAATTTCCAAGTAGTATTCTTTTTTTCAGATGGGAGTCTTCTCAGGTTAGAAGCAGTATCCATCCTCTTCCCAGGAAGTCGACATAATGGAAAAGGCATTGACTATTATAACTGTACGAGCTTTCATCCAGTTAAGGTTGCTTATTACAAATACAGGCATGCTAATTTTAATCCGTTTATTTTTTGTATTAAATTCAATCATGAAAAACACAACAAAATGATCAGGAGTGAAAAGACGTACCGGAGTCCACTGGTCCTGCAAAGAAACTTCTTATACCAAATATGGCAACCATTAAAGGGAGATAACCGCACCACGGAATAACCACTGTGACGAGACCGGTCATCATCGCAGAGAGAAGAAAAATTAATTTGTCGTTGTATCTGTCGTACAAGAATCCACAGAGCAAGCAGCCAGCCAAATATCCCAATGCACTGATTGTTAACAACAGCGATCCTCTCTCAATATCGGAGTGTGTGGCTAGCAGTAAATCCAGAAATGCCACACCCTCCTGTCCACGTAGAAATCCCTGTGTGTACAAACAGAATCCACAACACAACGTTGTAATATCCGAGGTGAGTCATTTATGGGGGATAGGACAAATACGGCGGAATTACTATATTTCCCCAGTCATTGTCAGTCTTTATGCCGGTGCTAGGGGCCGTGTGGTCATGTCAATCAAGTTGCCACATGAACAGGTACAATAAAAGCGTACCTGAGATACAACACATATCACGAATCGTTAGATTCTTTGTATGTGCTTTAGAATAGGTTAACCAGAAGACTATATACCGCTCACCAATCCCCAGTGTACGAGTTGTCACAGCGACACCGCTCGCCAATTACCAATATACGAGTTGTCAGAGCATTTCCATCATAGCTCTCTTGATTTGTATCTAATACCGCTTATGCCGGTACTAGAGGCCGTGTGGTCATGTCATCCAACTTGCCACATGAACAGATACAATAAAAGCGTAACTGAGATACAATACATATCACGAATCGTCAGATTCTTGATATGTGCTTTGGAATAGGTTAAACGGAAGACTATACTGTGAAGTCATGTGGCTCTGTCAGTATGGCGGCACCTCTCCCCACTTCCCTTATATGCGTTGTAATTTTAGCGATGTCTTCCGTATGAGTTGGAGTATGGTCAAGAAAATTTACCCACATGTCAACACAACATAGACACGTGGAAGGCATAGGAAGAGGAAATATAAAAAAACATACTTCCTTATTTTATACGTTATTTTGGTCAAATGGATTATCACTTGGGCTGAACCCAGTTAATTATAAGAAACCCAAACGCTGAATTAAATTGATTTATAAGTTTCAAGTGATACTACTGGGAAGATTTTTCCCATGTAGATCCTACAGGTCAAAATACTAAACAAAATATTTTCAATATTATTTTTTCATTTCAGTTTCCTGTATATCTCAAGCGAATTTTTATTTTTATTGAGCTAATTTCTTCAGTCGTATTGCGTACCACTTGTAGATCAAATGGACACTGAGTTTGGGGTTCTGATGATGCGCAGTCCAATTGACTGAACAAATGCGTACATGAAATTTGTTTTGTACACATTAATTATTCCTCGTATCAAAACCTGTCATACTCCTTTAACCCCACCTGGCCTGGTGGGGGTACTTTCCGCCCCCTGTTTTTTGCTCCTATCTCCGGAAAGACAAAGAAATGAGTCATCGTCATTTTGGGGTTAATGCATAGAATTTTGGGGCAAATGCATGGGATAGAGTTTGTGAGGATCATTTTCCTGGTGGTAAGTTTTTGTCATATCTGGTTTGTATGATTTTTGACATTGAAATAAGCCACAAGTAATATTTATTTGTGTTACAAATGAGTCGAATCCCGAGGTCGTACAACTGAAAGCAGGGGGAGATAATGCAAGTTATCTCCCTTGGGCCCGGGAACAGTTTCCATACTCGTTTCTGCATTGAACAATGTTATAAAAATGCTAAGGTTTTTTGTTCTTCCTTATATCTGAAGTTTGTGTGCCATATCGTAAATACTGATATTGGTCTGAATTAGACATGGGTATCATATGATGTTACCATTGCCCTTTCAACCTTTTATATTCTGAAATATGTTTCACCAAGTTGACTTGAGCATCTGAAAATGGATAAGTCTATTGTAACAGCTGTTCCAGAATATAGTTGCGCTCTTTTTTGAGATTTGAAATGCACCCAGCAGATGATAATGATAAGACACTGTTTTCATTCAATGTCATCCTTCCTTTCTGCCAGAGATGCCTGCATTACTAACAGTCTCTAAAGACTCTGTTTAGGTGTAGACCCAGCGTGATGTACATGTAGCCGGTTCAAATCTAGCCAGAGATGTTGGAGAGATGTCTGCCATCTGCACCTGCCTTACATGAACATTGTTTGCCAGCTTAACACATAAAATGCACACTAATCCATGAAGTAGCAGCACTAACAATCTCAGTAAAGCTTTTGTTGAGGTATATACCCAGCCGGATGCAGCTAGATCAAATCCAGCCAAAGGTGAGGGAGAAAAATGCATAATAGCCTCTAAATGCATAATAGCCTCTAAACTAATTATCCCTGTACAACACTATAATTCTCCCATCTGAGAACATAATTTTATATGAATTCTTGCAACATTTTATAGGAGAGAGAATGACAATTGAATAGTATTAATATCAATATTAATCATGGAATTGTAGTAATTATATTCTGCATGGTGCATATCTCAAAACTTGAATGGTATCGACAATTTCAGGTGCGCACACAAGAGAGATTAGTTTTACAGGACATGTGCCCTCCATCTTTGCAGTAGAGGACCCTGAGAGACTGAGGACATCTGAAACATCCCGACGAGCTTGATGAATCTGATTATCTTGCCAGATTTCCACCTCTAGAGAGGTTTAATGCATCGGCAGTCACTCGGGATGACCGAAAGGCAGTCTGGAATACAACAGCTGGCAATGACTATTTGAAGAGCAAAGAGGATACTGCTGTTTTTTCGAAGTATGTTGCCCTCCGGAGGCACATTGTGGAGATGGAAGCGGAAAGGGATACATTGAAAAGGTCCTGCCAATCATTGTGATCAAAGATGACGGGGATTTTCAGTTTTTGACAAACAAGCCGAATTATGCGTTCTATCTTAGTCTTGTAACCAACCTGTAGGACAGGTGGGGTAAGAGTTTAAAATACTGGAATGGTTCCAGAACTGACACAAACAAGCATTCCACAGCGACCATGCAGACAAAGCCTGGAAAGAACGATCTCGGTCCTTTGAAGATGAACTATTCTTGACTTTGGTGATTGGAAAGTTACATAAGGATTTGGCATTCACCTTCCCTTGTCCTAACTAAGTGAGTGAGTTGCCTTTGTTTAGAACTTCGCGTACTGTTCGAAATGGTGTCAGACAGTCAGAATTTGAAATAGTTGCCATTCGTCACTCATCATAGTTCTGGATTGCACAGAATCACAGTTTTGAAGAAATCCAGTAACCTGCAAGCCAGGAAGAAGACACCCACTAACTAAAACAGAGACACTAAATTCCTGGCTGGACTCTCACCGAATCTAACAGTAAATTTCCTTTCTCAGGCCCACGGTGGACGGGCATCTGACAACCACATCACCCTCACCAGTGATCCCCTAATAGATGGTCTGAGAGCACAGCCTGGGAGTAAGGTCATGGCTGACAGAGGCTTTATCCCCACGAAGGAATTGAAGGATCTGGGGCTGAACTCATCATCCCTCATTTCAAGGGTTGGGACCGCAGTCAAATGACCAAAAGAGAATGTCTTATTACAGAGTCCAGCACCCAGATGCGGATTCATGTGGAACGTATCATCCAGCGAATTCGCACATGCCGTAAATTGGATACCAAGGTAAAATTGTCACAGGAAGTTGCGATAACCCAGAACTTTATAACCTGTGCATACATGGTCAATTTTTAAACGAGAGAAAGATTGAACTGAAAACAACACAAGTTTGTAAAGGATTGATCTGTATTTCACAAAAAGATTGAACTTCAGAGTGTACATGATGTAAGAAAATGTACAGAATACATGAATATTTATATTATACAGCTATATATATTATTTTCCAGATAATCCCGTCCGATGAATTACAAGAGTTGGACTTGATATTTTATTGATTACAAATATACAGACAGGTGTTCAAACATGGCAGCATGGAAATTCCAACAACTCTGATGTTTCTACATTTTGAAGTAAAACAATATTAACTTGATATAAACATATTCCGGAATACACAGCAATATTGATTTATATATCAAATTGGAGCGATATGCAAGAGGTGGGGAAAATCGACGACGTCTGGTGACTAAAAAGCAACCATATGACTCCACAGGAAAGCTTCCCCCGATACCTCACATTCAGTGCCGACAACACGATGGATTCTCGGACGTAGCCCTAATTTCTCAGCCACGCTTTCATTGTAGATGTTCATGTGGAGACGATGAAGTATCCAGCGGAAGCGGAATTAGATACGCTAGCTCGGGAGCTGTGATGACCTATCAGCTCAAACAAGTAACTCATCTGGAGAGAGAGAGAGAGAGAGAGAATTACGGTTTAACGTCGCGTTCAGCAATATTTCAGCTATATTGCGACGGTCAAACAAAATTCTAATTATTCAAGTTAATAACTTAATAATTCAACACATTGAAACATACACACATTAGAACTTATGCAACAAACCGATTTCTCTCAAATAACCTAAGACACAGTCCTCCCTCACCCGACCAAAATGATCTTCTATAGCAGTTATTCGATAAAAAGAATCTCCTACAATCTTAATATCGATACAGTCGATAGGAATATGTTTCACTGAGATCTTCGTGGCATGGAATACACCTTGGGACTGGCTCTTTTTTTTTAGTAAATGTTCGTGAGTTGACCGTGTATGGCCGATTCTACATCGCCTGATTATGGCTTGATCGAAACGTTTCTGGCTGTTCAGATGAGACTAGCCTACAGTGTTTTTGAACTCCTGAAGTTTGTTATTATTCACAGCATCCCATAAAGATGATGTCAATGGATGAGGATCGTGGACGTCTGATGAATAAACACCTCAACAAGAGGTAAACCTGGTAAATGCAAGAAGACCCAGAATACTAACCTGTAGAGCCCGAAACCCAGAAGACAGTGCAGCAGTTAAGTTTGTTATGGATAATTAAAGTCAATGCAATTGATACTCTTGTAGTACTATCTTGATAATATAATACATGTTGAATTAAACCAGACAGAACCCTGTTGAAATACAGAGGATAATGCAGTGTGTATATAGGTTTCATATTGTCAGCTTAAAATTAAATTTGGTGCGAGCAAGTGGTTCTGTAGTTTCCTGATGTGACTGGGCCGTGTATATATATTTCTAATTTATTAAACGTATAATGTCCTGATGTGGCTGGGGCCTGTAAATAGTCATATTTTAATATACGCTGCAGTCATACATGTATTATATATGAATGTAGTCCTGTTTCAATGCCATAATGTGACTGACATTGTATAATCCTATTCTAATGTCTAGAAATATTGTTCTTATTAATTAGATCAAACACTTTTGGAAAGAGACGGACAATATTATACTACGCCCCCTTTTTTATTCTTATATGACTTACTAAAACGTTCCTGCACTATCATCTGAAACACCCTGTATCCTGAATTCGACTCTATCTGTTCTAAATCTTCACATTCTGGCAAGAACCGGTGTGATATTTTATTAATCAGATCGTATTGATATGCACACTGACTCTAGACCTTCCATTCCACTAAAATGTTTAAGCTTTGCTTGAAGAAGCCTATTGATGTTTGGGGGGGCATATGCGTTCCTGTGGACAAATTCTGCTCTAGTAATCTGTGTACAATGCATGCATACCAATAAATATAGGAGGAACTACATTCTGTTATTGTATTCTTTAGAATAAAAGAGTGTAACCATTTTGGTTGTACAATGTCACGTCCTACACATATCTACAGTCTCTATGGATGCACTCCAGCGTTAACTGGTTCAGCCGGAAATAAACAATGAGGTTTCCTTGGCCACCAACTTTCAAATTATCTTTATCACAAGCCTGTTACATGTACATCTATATATCATTTCAAAGAGAATGCTTGTAGCATTTCTCCAATGCACATGACATATATATCGTAAAACATTTCAATCCTTGCAATCCCGTTCAATTAATTTTGCTTCAATTTTTCTGCAAAGCACTGAAAAGTAGAACATTAGTGATATTTGGTTCAATTCCCAAAGAAATCTGTAATAGCGATTTCAATGAAATACACGTCGAGTGATCAATTTATACTGGTGAGAAGAAACGGACATTTTCTTCGCATGAATGAGTCATGATTTTCACGCTCACTAAAAAGGGCATAACTGAGGCTGAAAATGTGTTACTCCCTAACCCCGACTGGTCTGTGGGCGAACCCAGACATCGACTTGGATATGAATATTTGAAAGACTGACAAAATTAAACAGCTATGGCTGCACATGGGTTTAAAATGCCCGTTGGACGGGAAACAATCTAACATGCATAAAACAAAATCATTTCGTACGTTTTCTCTGTTATGTGGGTCGAATTTGTCACGTTTTCATACATTTTATGCAGTTTTTCAGAAAAGTTGAAGAAGGTTTAAGGAGAATTGCATGTCTTTCCCTTCCAATTTCAATAGCTCACTTGTCTCCTGAAATAATGGCATGAGTGTGCCCATTCAGAAAATATATACTTTTACAGGGGTTTTATTAAAGATTTTACATATATTTAAGGTCGAATACCCGAACCCATGCTTGTTTTTAGCGGCACATCATTTAGGTGTGGAACGCACCCTGTTGTCATGTAATACCACCAAGAAACTGTACTTGGGACTTGCTTACCCGACTACTGGGTTGCTGTGAATAACCCATCTCTCAGCTTCATGATCTAATGGTGTGTTGGTTTCTTTGGCACATCACGACCGAGAGCCATATTGATTGACAGTTCTGTGTCGAACTTCCTCCTTTGCCGCAACAATATTATCCAGCAATTTTGGGGCAACCATAGCACCTTAGAAAGAGACAAGATGAAGTCAAACGGGCTCCAATCCCTACATAGAAACACTGTCTGAATGCTTACCTACAACCCATTTTCACAATGTCAAGGTTTCTTTTTGGGCCAAAGGCGAAATCTTGACCGTCTTGCATAGCAGACCGAATTCCGCCCAGTTTTAGTGTTTTGCAGAGTTGCCTGGTTTGTGAGATATTTGATGGTAGATGAATACGTATATTTTCAATAAATTATAAAAATTAATAAATATAATTATTATTTCTTCAAATCGACCTTAAAATATTTATCCTTTATCTTATAATTTATAGAAAACATGTACGTTTTCATCTACCTCCAAATATCTCACAAACCTGGCAACTGACGTTTCCGAATCTGCTGTCACAGTCGCCATGGTCGCGGTAAACAAATTATCTGATCTATCAATATACACAGGATGTTGCTTAAGGCCCATTCTCACGGTGTGATTTGTAGTAACAACTTGTAGTATACAACTTAGTTGCATCGTGAGAACACTCGTACGATTTTAGTCGTATGAAATAGAACCGGTCCTATTTCATGCGATTAGTTGCATGCTACAATTCGGGGGATTCCCCCGCCGAGTTGTTACTACAAATCGCATCGTGAGAATGGGCCTTAAAGGCTGATTGGCTGGACACTAGGCGCATTTCCCGTGAACACGATCCATTCCCATGTGTGCCAGGGCTGTCTAGGCCCCCCCCCCCCTCCTCAGATGTTAGCTAGGATACGAAATCTGCCTGTTGCTGGATTTGGGCAGTCTAATTTCCTATTTTGTTTATCTCTCCCATGTTAAATTTTAAATTTCGTTTGTCCAGATTTGAAATTACAAGCGTCTGGTCCGTCATTCATAATTCAGCTATCGTTCATCAAAGAACATCCGCGTCCATAATCCAAAGACCTATTCGCATATAACAGCATCAGCACCAAATTGAAAAAGACAATCATAGTTTGTGTACATAAACATAGGCTAGTTAATGGGTAATGCCTTTCTAATGGGCAGGTGGACATGGTTAATACTGTGCCACACGCCATTCCCAGATGACCATCACCCACGGTGTAATGCTCAGTTGGCTGAAATGCATCTGCAAATTATACCTCAGTAGGGAGCGCAGATATTAGGGGAACAGGGTTAATGACTAATGAGACATTAGCAATAAGAACCAAATAAAGCCATTACTTTATGTTATAATAACGGTAACTATGGTTAGGCAATACAGACCTTTTGGGTTGATCCATGGACAAGTTTGTCTGCGCAGCTTGGATACCCTGGTAGAGATGCCACACGCAACCAGATCAGCTAACCTGAATAAGGCAGCGTCTATATCTTTTATATGTCCACATGACTGGCAAAAATTGAAATGATAAATAAAACTATAACTTCCATTGGAATAGATAGCAACTTCAGAGCTCCCTCATTCAGCAAATGTGTCTAATAAGTTCACAAATAGCCTATAGGTTCCATGTCTAAGCTATCATACAAAATCCATCATAATTTATCGGGTGCTTATTTTAGTGCAAAGTCAATTCATGTATATTCCTTTTATTTTAAATGTGCATTTCAGCCAACTGACAACCTTACCTTGCAGTACATATACAGTATCTCACATATGGCTGACCTGTGATGGAGTCCATGATCAAGTTAGAAACAAGATTTTCACATCATCTGAAGATGAACCTTGCGATGGATTGCATTGTGCCTCAATGATCACAAAAGCGCTTGTGGTTGGTACTGGTTGTGGGTGTAATCGCATCGAGTGGATAAAGTTCTTCAACTGATATGGACGGCAGAGTTTATATTGACGACTTGCATTTGGGGGTATAACTTCAGTGCGGCACAAATACTGCTTCACCATCCCATCATTCAACTCTGGGATTCTGGCCAGGCCTTTTGTCCATCCATCCATGGTCACCAAATAACCCAGTTTCAGTATTTGGAACTACATTCCAGTTGGGGAACTGTCAAGTTCTGGCATAGAGCGAATGTTTTCCTTGTCCTCTTCTCCACAGGTCGAAATTCTGAGCTTACAGCAAAGAAGGTTGACTCTAGCCTTCTTCCCATATCGCTTGAGATCTATGCCGTTCTCTGTACAAATAAACTTGAACTGCATAGCGGATAGCGGATGTTTATGTGTTTGTAAGCATTCTAGACCTGCTCCTTCTCCTTCGACAGGAACATATTGCTGTAACTGCCACCAAAAACAATAAGACTTCAAGATATGAAAATTAACAAGCGAAGCAGACAACGTTCTTGCCACTACAATCTCACGTGTACAAAACCGGAACTCACACAATTTATCACGTGATCCTAACTTGTACAATTCCCAAAATTAATATCGGTCACAAAAATGAACAGAGGTAGTTTCATACTTCTAAAAGTCAAAAAAAAAAAAAAAAATAGACGAGAACGTACAAAACTGACTGGAATCTTTATATATTCACTTTTTCAACATATTTTCACCCAGTTACTCGTGGGTCGTATGTAAAACTCTTTGAACACCTTTCTCAGGGGGTGTGTTGATGTTTTCTAGATTGACATCTCTTTACAACAAAAGTCGCGCGCGCTAAGAAAGAAGAACAGTTCCTGCTGAAAGCGAAAATCAATCATGAAATCTGGTGGTGAGGTAATAATGTGTTGGATATCTTGATAATTTCATATAAACTACAGATGTTTAGTGTTTGGAATATCGCTTTTGGTAATATTTTTACTTGAATATGTTTGTCAAAAATCTGTCAAAAACTGGGCAATAATTGTTGTCGTTGTACCATGTGCTTCGTTCCATACGCTAAACAGAGGGTGTGGTTGGTACTATCGCCATGAACTCTTCGACAGTTCAACATAATACATTCTGGCCGTGATTTCGCCTGTATACCACGTCTACAAGGGCCAAGTTTTCGGTTCCATATTCAGTGCTTGTCCAAAAGAAGTTCTTCAAAAATGGTGTTGCAAGATATCTACTTTCTTCTCTTTTCCTGTCTTTAATTTCCGTCAGGTCGTTGCTGGACTCCTTGCGCCTATTGACTGTCTCGTATCGTGTTATGCATGGTTGGAAGGAAGTTAAATCGTGGTTTTTATTGTTCCAATATTCTGAAATTCAACAACCTTACCGTCCAATAATATAAGTTGACAACTTTATTTCTATGTGCATGTATTTCACTGCTTATTTCGCACAAATAAAGCGTCTTTCGAAGCCATGGTGTGCGGACACGGCAAGTCAGGTCTGTCTATTTCACGAACTTGTGAGGAAGTCGGCATTTCGACATCAGAATATTCCAAATTTTCCGATATTGTTTTAGATCTATTACGAATTATTATGCATTGAAACAAAAACCCGAGAAACAAACTAATTATTAATTCTCTCTAATTCCCACAAAATATGAGACAGCAAATTTCAAATTGCTCAAAATCATATGACCCAGACTTGGGTAGAAATGGGCATGTTTGAGTTCTATATGATGTGAATGGAAGTTTTAAGCAATATCTATGGAACCAGGCCTTCTCCGATCAGCAAAATGTCGATATCCTTACAACCTTTGTGTATATGATCCGGAATTTAAAGCGCATTTCTATGTCACATTAAAAGGGATAGTTCACATTTTTGATTGACGGACTAAGGTAATTACCCATGCATAGCGTGAAGCGATCCGCATTGTCGTAAATAGATGTAAGGGTTATTTCGCAAAATGGATTCGACTAACTTCTACCTCAGTATGATAACGATACATATATATGTTCACGCTCAAAATTTAGTTAATTCGATACGAAATTCACCTCTGACGACTTGCCATAAACTTATATACGAAGTCGTTCATGAAATTCAACATGGCGCCAGGATTATTAGTGTCATGAGTTTGCCAATACACAACTTTTGTGGATATGCCTCGGTAACTGGATTATTGAAAACGTGGCATGCATTTATTTACGAAGCACTGATTGTTATAAATTTAATAAGAGTGCTACATTCTGGCTAGAACCATGTGAATTGGAGAACTCAGGACAATGACGAGTAAGAAACTTGACATTGACTTGCTTACTTAGATGTCTTATTCAGAAACCTTGTATATTGCCAGACTGATGACATTGTATATAATGGTAGGAAATAATTTTGAAAGGACCGTTCATGATTCTTAGAGAGATGAATAGCTGATTTATTACTTCGTGTTTGAGTAGAAATATTGAGTTTTGTCAAACAGAACTCCTTCACTATTATGATGAAGTTGCCTTATAAAGGCCCTGTCATGCCCTTTATGACGTTATTGAACTAAAAGATGGAATAAATCGGAACTTTAAAGAATACGAAACTAACGATATTGGCCGACAGCCAACGGATAATGCGAACTGTCCCCTTTAAAACATTCTCATGGCATCAGATCGTGTACCTCCTACTGGCGGATAAATCCTTTGATTGCACTGAGATTTATCGCGATGCGCAAATTTTTTACGCGTGGATTTTGTCCAATCAGCTTTGTCCGCTTGTAAACGGAGCGGATTGGGCTCAGCAGGACACAGCTAACAAGAGGTTGTAGCGTATGTTCTTGTGTAATAATTTAACATAAATCTTGTCACCTCTTTTACAAGAAAAACTCATCTCTCTCTTATAAAGGTACAATAAAAGCGTACCTGAGATACAACACATATCACTAATCGTTAGATTCTTGGTATGTGCTTTAGAATAGGTTAACCAGAGGACTATTCTGTGAAGTCATGTGACGCAGTCAGTATGTCGGCACCTCTTCCCACTTCCCTTATATGTGTTGTAATGCTCCCTGTTTCAATCAAATTCACATTCGCTCCGTGCATTTCTGCACAGTGCGGCTAGAGTGTGTTACACCGAGTGTGTTAGAAGGTTACACACTCTGACAATGGTAGAATGCTTTAAAGGAAACCAGTTTAGTGCCTCAATGGCGTGGGGGGGGGGGGGTTTAATGTCACACTCGCACACTCATCAAGGTTATTTCACTCACATGGTGACACCCAGTTTGGTTGGTGGAGGGAGACGGAGTACCCGGAGAGACCCACCGCTCGTCGGAAAGTAACTGGCAAACTTTCGCATATGCACCGGCGTGGATGCCTCAATGGTCCAGTTTAATCCGCTTTGACCTCGTGCAGCATAGATTTGATGATTGAGGCGACACGTCTCAATACTAAAATAGCCTGACGCAAATTTCGTGGCACGACACCTGTATCAAGCCATGCCAGTGGTCGAATTTCAATGTATTGATATAGAAACACGCTTTGGATTGGTCGATTTTCAATACATTGTGATTGAATTTCAATTCATTGAAACTCGGGGCTTAAAATTGATTGACTTTCAATGTATTCAATTTATAACGTCAATACATTGCTAATGGATCTTGGCAGGTATGTTCTAACATAGTATTAAGGTGGAGAGCGACATCTCAAACACAGACCCTAATATAGCTGAATACGAAAAAAATTAAATTCGCTTAAATAATCCAATCTTTCGTATACTGAAAATATATGTGGGGAGGGGAAGTTCACCAACAGCCAAGTCTCAAGTGAATGGACAGAAAGAACGATGATAAATGGTCATATTTTGACCTATTCTACAGAAAATACTATTCAGCAGATAGGTATGTCGTTGTACCGAATCCGTTTAGAGGGCGCTACAGCACGTGGTGTATATTCTCGAAGTAGATGATTTAATTACTATTCGCAAGTGACTCGGCTTAGTACGCTATACCCGAGGCTATGCTAGATGCCATCCGCAAAAAATGGGTGATGAGTATCACTTCATTTTAGAATGCCCATCGTTATCTGCCCTCCACGAAAAGTATATACCCCCCAAAATAGTGTATGAAAGCTTCCAAACTTATTGTTAATGAGTTCCGAAAAAAATCGTTTTGCAATATAAGATTTCTTCTTTCATAGTACAAGGTTCAAACCCTTCGTATTTCCTAACAATTGTTCTTTTTGGTTCAATATATTGTTATTTGCGTTACTAATGTATAAACTATATATATTTTAGGTGTTGATTATTTTTGTTTCATCTCCACTCTGTTTGATTAATGGGGTTTATCTCCCTTTTTTGTTCTGATGGAAACATTACTTTGAATTTTGTATCTATATTTGTAATTATGTATGTCTTGTTTTAGGTTAATAGAATAGTATGTCTTGTTTTAGGTTCAATTCGACTAAAGTGAGGTAATGTAACACAGCCTCTCTCTGATATACAGTTCACCACGAAAGCTTATGAATATAATTGGTGCCTGTTTACATGTTAAGGCTATTAACTTGTTTAGATACTCTTGGTGTTTATCCCGATATGAAATGATATATTTACACGGAATGGTCCGAAGCCCGATCTAAATGTGTTAGCAGATCGTATTCAGTATGCTGACATGTTTACAGTTTTTATTCCCGGAATAATGCTATAAATGTTTAGAATGTAATGACATCACACAGGGGCTTTAGCCCCATGCCGGGTTTACAGTGTATAACCCATATTACAAAACGTATTTCGTGACCTAGCTTTTAGCCTACATACTGAAGAACGCGTTATTTATATTTGTACAGAGTGCCTCGCGATGCGTTGTGCTCTGGTACATATTCCGCTAATGCACGATTATGAATCAGTTTGATTTTTTCGTAGTACAGTTTCTTAGTTTCTTTTTCCCCAGGTCTATCTGAATTGGCTGCTGTTACGAACTCCACAATGTTAGCGACTACATGAATTGTATGTATATGCCTTCATCACCTTCTCATTTACAACAATTCTACAGGAATTAGACACAAGCTATCCTTTCCGTTTATCTCGGAGCGATGTAGACCCATAGGGTCTAATGGTCCTGTCTAATACCGAGGAAAAACTTGAACACAAGTATTACTGTTGCCAAAGCGACTGGTTGTTTATTGAACTGTTTTAGGCTTTGAGGAGAAGAGCAGAAGAAATTAGTCCTCCAGTTTTTCAGCTACTGCAGATAGTTTGGTCAACTATTTTGGCTAGATTTTGTATCACCAGGTCTATATTAGGGAAGTTAAATATTTTATGATATTCTTATGTATGTTCAGATGTCATTTTCATGTCATAAATCGCTGGCTGATAAAAACTTTATCCAGTACACTTAAAAAAAACAGAAGGAAATAGTTTAAAGCATACTAATATGTTTGCCATGTTGGCAAGAAATTCTAATTTTCTAGGCTCTCATACTTGCAGAAATTGTATTCACTTGGGGACTTACACAGAAACATCCCCTCCGCCAGACCCTCTAAAATCATTAAATTCAGACACATGCATAACCCAGGTCAATGGCGTGATTCACTTTGCTGGGTAGGGTCAATTGATAGTGTCAAACTCCAAATCATCATGTTTATATAGAAGTGACCAGGCTGATGTTAGTTGGTCTTCACAATATAATTGTCATTCTACCATTGTCAGAATTTATAACCACTCAAACTTGGGGTGTACTGAGAAGAGGAGGTACATGTATATAATATGATGTAATGAGAATATGCATCAGTCCATCTAACCATAAGGGTTTTACATTGTATCTCAATACTGAATTATTGACATTTACTGCTGAAGGATATGCTTTCTATAATATGAAAAAGTAAAATATTTTACAAATATTGGTGACATGCGTAGTAAATAAGGATTTGGTCCCATCGGTCACAAGTTATTTTTTTCAATGAAAATATGTGTTACATGTACAATTACACTAATTCTCTAGAGATCTTTGTTGAGTGAAATGTGTGAGACTGGACAAATTGTGTGTCTCTTTGCCATAGGACTGAACATCAAAGAGTCAGTGGAATTATTTCAACAGCCTGGTTTGACATTTAAATAGCCCCAGTTCAGTGCATAAGTCTCTAGTCCCTCATGTTGGCGTCTTATGGCCAGATATGGATGATTGCAATTTAGATAATCTTAGCATTCTGTCGGTCTCTGTTTGGACCACATGTCAGAAGGACTGGGGGTATACGTGACGTACTCAAAATAGTTGGATCAAAACGACTCAAAAGGTTTGAATCAAAATGGAATTATACCCAATAGTATCTGATCAATTTGACCCAATTCGTCTGACAGTACAGATTCCATTTTCCTCTATACTGTTCTCTATCTGATTTGTCCAATTATTACGGAGAAATAGCAGAGAAATTAAAGAACAGATATGCTATCGTTACACTAGTTTTCGTACACAAATCTACAATTAAACATACTTACCAGTACAAAATATGTGGTCATGATGAAGAGCGTTCGTAGCATTCTCCTATGTTGTAAGGGTGATGTCATGGTGCCTCTCTGCTCGACAATGCTCACATCTGTGTTTGATAACATCTCTCCTTGCTCCTTGCACAAATCTTCTGATTCCATAGTTCATCTATTGAGCGAACCGATTAAAGCCGACCTCGAATGGTGTCTCTGTTGTTGCGTCACTGTCACATTTGTATGTAAACAGCATCTGCAATAGGGATACAATTACTCACTCACCCGTCAGTTTAACGCATTCAATAAGTGTTCCGTACGCATGATATAATTTAGAAGCATTGGCTGCTGGCGTTCACCCAGATTATATGTATATATATATAATGCGTGGACCTGAATCATACCTTCATCACAGTAGACAAGCCGATGACGTCACGAAAAACGTTGACAAAAAATTAACTCCTATCCTTTTACATTGAACTTTAGCAGGTCCGGGAAATCCCACGAACTCGCGTATATACGTCAGTTCGCATATATAGGTCAACTGACCATTGAGTGATAGCCCAGTTAGCCTATAGATATGGTTGTCGAACGAACATTCCTCGCTCACTGAAAAACGATCTCAAAGTGCAAGATGGTATGTATGTGAGAGACACTTGGAGTTGTACTCTAACTAACCTGCACATTGGTGACAAATACTTTTACGGCATGTCTCTGACACGAATTGACTAAAATAGACCCCCAACTTGCATCACATTTTCACAAAAATCAACGGAGCATTTACATCATCTTTCTCTATCGTGGGCGCAGCCATTTGCAAAGACAGGGCCGCGTGCAACGCGAGAAAAGCGTGCAGTGGTCTTGCTGCAGTCATATTCCTGCTAAGTCCGTTATCCGCATTAGGGAACTCCTCATATTTTGCACTTGGAAAAACAAAAGCTGTACGACGTGCAAAATATGTTCCCCTTGGTGTGACAACATTTGAAGTCATTTTAAGGGCACTTTTAGTGGTACTGGGATTTTACACAATTTTGCTCGACATAATTTAATGAGGTATTACCACCCCATGGCAATATCTTCTATATTTCAAACGTAAAGTATTCCAGCATTGCATAACTTATGGTATTGATGTAATTGTCATTAAAAGAAGGCTTGAAATATTTCATCTTCAACCGTATATATGAAGCCAATACACTTTTTTTTATAAATGAACTGTTTAAGGGTTGAATCAGTGACATTCTTTAAATAAGCAGAATTCAGAATATGTTAAAAATTGAACCGGCATAACTGACAAATGAAAAATGTTTTCTTTGGGTGGTAAGTAGTAGTCACCCAGTCCTGTAGCTCATGATACATGTATATATAGCTATAGATCTGACAGAACATTTATTTCACATTAATTTCATTTCAGGTATCTTGGACTTCTTTGTGAAGAATTCATCTGATATGTAGAGGAAAGATAAAGCTGACAGGTAAATGAATTGGCAAATACTGGAACTTCAATTATTCCACTTTTCAATATGTTTTGACATTACATGTAATAGCATGCATTGTAGCAGGGAGGTACCGGTTGTTTTAGTTCAGTATTGATGGATAGAACTCTCTAATCACTTCAGAAGACTTCACTTAAGTTAAACATACTGATAGTTATCTTATTATATATATGATACATAATTGGTTACTCTTTTTATTTTCCTTTAATGGTTGCATGTATGAAGGAAACAGTATTTCCACAAATTTGTGTATAGCAGGAAAAAACTGCCTGGTTTGCTGTGTATGTTCGACAGGTGAGTGAAAGAGAATAATTTATAAAGGAACAATTAAAGACTACCATTGGTCAAGATACTTTAGTGCAGAACACCTACAGCTGTATTTGAAATTATGTATGTTTGAACAGAAAATATAGGACTACTGCATGTGCAGTTTATTCAGTTATTGTCTCATGTTACATGCATGGATAAGTACTGTTTTGTATTAAGGGAAACTTGGAAGCGGTTCATGTTATTATTGGTATTCACCCTAAACATTTAATTCCCCATCAATTTCTTAAAGATAAGTTTCAAGTCAATAAATACACCCATGGTCCAACTTGACATTGTGATTTGAAACAGGTGAGTCAGCCTACATGTAGTATGTGTTGTCTGATAACCATGCGTCATTGTCGATTGAAGTGATAGTTGAGGCAAACATTAATGATTTCGATGACGGTGCATATGCATATTCTAATTTTTCGCCTCAGAACGTCTAATTCAAGATGGTTCCCCTAAACTTTTCTAATGTACATACATGTATAGAGTGGAAAGTTAATATGCTGAAAGCAATTTCATGTTGAATAAAATTATTTATGACACACATCTCATTTCATTACAGGAAGTAGCCACTTTCACCTTTGATGTACTGGTGCTGATGGGAGATAAACAGTCAAGGGCTAAAGTTGATCTATTATCAGGTACATTCATAGAAAGCCTCAATGGGTCCATCTATATGATCAGCATAAATCATTTGGCACATTTTACTTTCATACCATAATTTTTCACTCACATTTATTCAAAGCAAAGTAAATTTAACCTACACTACAGAGATTTAATATACACCTGCCAGACAATGAAGACATTGAGGGACATGTAATGCTATATCGGGTTCCATCCGTTTGTTGCCCGTGTGGGCAATTCCAGGTCATCGATTAGTAACAATGCTTACCATGAATTGGTAACAAACCTGACTTTTTGGGTCAAAGAGGAATGCTATTCATTTTGAGGAGAAAAGGACAAAGGTCAATGTCAATGTGGTTGATAAATCATTAAATATTGTTGTTGATGATACAAGTACAGTTCAGAAATTACAACACATATAAGGGAAGTGGGAAGAGGTGCCGACATACTGACTGCGTCACATGACTTCACAGAATAGTCTTCAGATAAACCTATTCTAAAGCACATACCAAGAATCTAACGATTCGTGATATGTGTTGTATCTCAGGTACGCTTTTATTGTACCTGTTCATGTGGCAACTTGGATGATATGACCACACGGCCCCTAGCACCGGCATAAGCGGTATTAGATACAAAATCTAGAGAGCTATGATGGAAATGCTCTGACAACTCGAATACTGGTAATTGGTGAGCTGTTTCGCTGTGACAACTCGTACATTGGAGATTGGTGAGCTGTATCGTCGTCAGATGTAAATGACGAACTCCTGAGTTCAATGAGTTGAACTCCTTGGCCAATTAATCTGCATGATATGTAGGCCTACATCTGTTTGTCGCACTTCATCGTTAAAGGGGAACCCAAATGACCAGAAGCTTTTCTGATTTAACTGACCTTGGTCTAGTTTATCGAGGTCAAATTGTACATAATGCGATATGATTTTAGATTATGGGCATTTCAAGTTCATACAACTGTCATGGGCATGAAGATTATACATTTTCCTCAACCCTTACGTTATTTGTTCAAGATGAAATTCTAATTAGTGATATTTACCCGATAAATACAGCTGACGGTTTCCTAAACTCAGACTATATGCAACTGATGATGGATCATTTTATTGAAGATGACAGACCAAGATCAAATTGGATTTTTACTATAATTTATGAACAAATAATTTTTATCTCATAAGTTTTGGTCTCCGTAGTCATGCATGGTTGTATATTGATGCCCATAGGCGCTTCTTTCCTTAAGCCAGTTGAAATTCATTCCTTGTATGTCAGATTGGGTACAAATGGCCGAGAATTGAAGGTTTTGCAATTCCTTAAGTGGTACATTCATATGTAACTATATTGTTCATTGAATGAATGCTACATCCTACAGCTTTTATGGCAGAAGCTGTGTGATTTTTAGGCTCTTAAACATTTACAATGTATATAGTTACTGAATCACACAACTAAATATTGCATGTTTATCTCTTTTTCAGAAGTGATCAGGAAATTATAAACCTCCCTCCTTGAATTAAACTGATGTTGCTGTCCTAAATGTGATTATTGTGAGTATATTGTTGTTAGGCTGAAAGTAAGAAAACTTACCTGAATGTAATTCTACAGTGAATAATTATACATGCTTTGCAAAATGATATGGAATTGTTGAAGAGTCAGCATAATAAGTACTATTTTTGGAAATATCAGTTTGGAAAATAACTCGGTGGGGGGGGGGGACACAGCCAGGAAAATGGTGCTGATGAACACAATTAGTTTTGAGCTTCAGTAAATGGTGTTTAATTTATAGACCAACACCATTAGTCTCCAACACTCTTTATTAGTGTTGGCTAACACCATTAAATGGTCTGAGTCAGTATTACAAGTTATCAGTGAATACCAAAATATGGTGTTGAGCCATTAACACCTTTTTTGGTGTTGACCAACACATTATTTGTTGTTGAACTGGCCCCAATACCATCTTCTTGGTGTTAACATTAGTCAATACATTTTCTCAACACCATTTCTCTGGCTGTGGACAATGAGATATCGACGGACGTGGGATATCTCCCATACTGCTCGGTTAAATTTATCTGTTGACATGTAATGGCATAAATTGCATTTCTTGTAACTCCTACTTAAATGCATTTACAGGTGAATATAACAGATCTACTGCAGTTGGAATTTCATTGGTCTGTGGATTATGTTCGTGTGTTTGGGAGTACTGAGGTAATCCATATATTTAATCAATATCACACTATCTGCTATCATCAAGCCAAAGATAAATAGAAATATCCTTTCTGAACACATAAACCAAAAAATATTCTTGTACCTCAAATAAAATTTTATATATTCTCTATCCTTTTCCATGTATGAAGATTGTTTGCTGCAATATGTGCAATTGATATCTTACATATGAAATCAATAATCAGTGATTTCGTAGAATATCAAATCTAATGAGTATTTTTCATTCCAGAAATCAAAGCATTGCCAGGAAAGTAGTGAACTTCAAGTCACAGACTACAACATGTGTTTTCATTTGTAACTGTAAGTATAACTAATACTGCATCTGTGCTACTTAACCTCCCTCCATGTTACACAGTTATTGTTTATTACTTGAATAAGCTTCTCTGTTCAAAGTTGCTTCAGACATCACACCCGATTATTTTAGTGATACAGAATTTACGTAATTCAAATTGCATACCACAAAATTGTTTAATTAGGTAGTGGGGAAATTGAGGTGATAAACAGCCCCAGGTGTCATTCCAATATATTTTTGCCAGAAATTCATAATTATACCCTGGGAAGATAATAAAAGATGTACAACAGAGGTCCACTTTATTTCTAATACATAATAAAGTCATTATAACAAGGTCAACATTTGTTCTTAACCATCTACAATTATTACCATCCAAGCCAAGCCCAGCATTTGCCTGAATTCAGTTCTGTGAATTGTTCAATTCAGGGGAGGATAACTTCATTCCACTTACAGAGTTTTGGCCCTTGCTATTGTTTCCTGTGATCCTGAGACGATTATCTCCCCTGTTAGTTCGAAATGAAACACATTGAATGCTTCCTATATTAATGTTAATTGTTATTTTTTTAAGAGATAATACAGATATAATGACAGAATGCATGCTGATAACTTGTAATGTAAAGATTTAAATACACTTGAAAATATATTTGTTATGGTATCTTTAAAGACTTTATAACATAATGAATGTGTTTTTTTTTTGAAAAAGTTGGAAGTATCTCCAACGAAAGGTCAGCTCCACAGCAATAAAGAAGTTGTTATCCATGAAATAGCCTTGTGTTATAATGATTTTTGTAGATCTGGGTAGCCAATCCAATCGAGAATCAGCTGACTTATCTGACGCAATCTGTAACACTTAGTGAGTATACTGCTTATGAAATAAATATGAGACCAAAACCAGTCTTGGTTGTTTCAAATAAAGTGTGTAATATTATATATTTCTTGTGCAGCAATATAACTGTGGATTGAGGTGTCACATTGACTGAACACAAAGGAGATTTCTCTATACTAATTTCAAGCGTCTCGTCCGTCATTCATAATTCAGCCGTCGTCCATTAGAGAATATCCGCGTCCATAATCCAAAGACCTATTCCGTATTCCATATAACAGTATTAGCACCAAATTAACTGTCACATATCCTGAAGGTGGATGTGTTGTTATTACATTATCTATTTTCACTTCCCACTTTACAAATTTTGTGACGTGTTAATTATCTATTCACATTTTGTTCACAGATTCTTTCATGGTTTCCAATGGCGGAGGAATCTGGAAATAGTGGCATCATATGGACTAACGATGACTTGCTTGTATTGATAAACGATGGATCCCTCCCAGGTAATTATATTGTCTACACTAAATCTGACTTTCTAGTGGATGGAACGTAACACATTGAAACCTAAGTAATTTTTTGCAAAGGATCAATCGAAACCCGACATTCAAACATATTATCCGATTGTCTATGTAAACAGTCATTATTAGCAAGTAAATATCACACAACAGGTAGATATAACGGGAACAGGTAAGTTCACCAGGATCCATTTACTTTCATATTCCCATAGATTTCTGGGATCCATCCATGAGTGTCAGCTTCCGATTGTTGAAAGCAATCATTGATGCTTGTGAAGCCTCAGGTAAAATCCTTAAGCACACTCTTCCCACTATACTTACCTCGTTGAAGCCGAACATAAGTTCTGCTTCTCTTCCTCGAGTCAGTAGTATCAAGGCACAGCTGAAACGCAAAAAGAACTTGGCGCATCCAGACAATGTAGTCCCATGGCTAGAAAAAGATGACCCAGAAAACATTGGACCCTACTGCACAGCAGCTGGTATAACGGCTTCACTGTTACGGACACCCAGGGAACAGACGGTAGGAGAGAACCAACGCCATGTGAACAATGGGGTAATATTAGAGCTAAGAACCTACATGTACATGGTTAAAAACAGTCACTCTTGGACAAACTTTTGCAAATGGATATGCAACCTCGGTATATCAGAGACTGTCTCACCTACAGACAAAGGGTTCGAGAGAAAAATATATTACGAAGTTAATTGTTTATTTGAGGCGAAGGGAAAGTTACCCAGAGGTGCAAAGCGAAAGCCAGCCTTGAATGTAGCATTTATGGAGAAACCATTCTTATGCCCAGAGATAATACCACCCGTATCACCCCTGGAAACTGCCAATAATGTACTCCAGAAAAAGGTCCAAGTATTACAAAAATCCAATGACAAGTTGACAGAGAAGTGTTGTAGGTTGGAGATGCAGCGTCTCTCCTGCACTAGAAGACAGAAAGTTAGCACTTGATGAGTTAGATGTATTGGACAAACAATTAGATGAATTGTTAGAAAATCTCGCTTCCGAGTCCGAAGGACGCGAACAGTTACATGAAGGCTTGGCTGGCATACAGGCTCGATATGAGAGGTGTAAGGCAGAGATGGAGCATGGGAGGGCAGTCATCAAGCGATGGGATGTCAGTAATTCTGAGAGAAGAGAGAAAAGGAAAGATTCCACAATACAGTTACAGACAATGACAGTCGAACAGCTGAGCAAAACAAATGCCGACCTGATGAAGGAAAAACACACACTGTCGACAACACTGACCGATCTCAAGAAAGACAAACACAACTTGCAGAAAAAGCTGTCTTATTTCAGAGAAAAGGCAGAGAAATGGAAACTCAATTTCAATACCCAGCAAATAGATGTGGAAAACGCAGAACGTGCTTCAATGAAACAACAGATAGAAGTTGATCAGCTGTGCAGTGAGATGGAGGACCTGGTAAGTGAGAGTTACCAGGTGCCTACAACAGCAGATGGCATGTTCACTGATGCTGTCAGGGCAACGTGTATGTCACTCCACAGTTTAGGTATCGGGATTCGAAACATCCCGGCCTGTATTCAAGCAGTTGCCTCACAGTTGTTTGGGCTCGAGGTTGGGAAGCTCCCTGCTTATAGCACAATCCAGCAGTTTCTCATGGAAGCCAACATTCTGGGAAAACTTCATGTGGGGAGAGCAATTTTAGGTGAGCAAAATAATACTTTGCATCTGGACGGCACCACAGACCACCAACATCACTACGTGGGATTCCAAGCCTCCATTTCTTCTGGCTCGATGACCATGGCCATGCTTGAGACTGAGTGCGAGGACACCGAGGCCAAGATCAGGAACTTGCAGGCTGTGATTGGCGACTATGCTGAAATTCTTGGGAGTGGCACTGACAAGGAGGACATTTCTGGTCAAATTGCCCTGTGCTTCAAAAATCTCATGACGGACCAGCATATTGTAAACAAGAAATTCAAGGAGGAATTTGAAAATCTGAGACTGTCGATTTTGGAGAGAACCTACGAAGGATGGGAAGACCTTCCAGACAACGAAAGACAAAAACTGGCAAGTCTAAACCAGTGGTTTTGCCTCTTACATGTACTTCTTGGGATAGGTGAGGCCTTGGAAACGGCTTTGAAAGAATATGAGGCGATTTTAACATCTGATGGGCAGATTCCTCTAGGAAGACAGAAGAAAACAGAGGCCAACTTCAGGACTGTTGAGGGTTCGCTGACAGCAGAAGCAATTAGAAGTGCATGTGCTCTGGTATCAACCCTAGGTCATCCTGGAGCAGGCATACCAGAAGATTTCAAGGCCTTCCTCAATTCACGGAAATTACATTTCACACCTTTTAAGCATAACCTACTTAATATTTTAACTCATAATGCTGTGGCAACAGTCCATCACCATGCTGATGTGGTAGAATTCCTGGAACTCACCCATCATGAGAATCAGTTGGTTCATGCTGTGCAGGCTGATCTGCAAGACGATAAACTCCTTTCTCTGATCAGGGCTGTGGCGATCTTTCACATGTTTATTACTGCCCCTCTGCACAGGATTGTGCTGCTGGAGGATAGAGCACCCCATATACTGGATATGAATCCAATCCTGCGAAATATACAGGTATCGTTGGAGGCATTGTGTGTCCAGCCACCTCTCGTCATCAATCCTGGGTACCAAGTTCACCCCAGTATGCCAGCCTTGGACACTGGTATGTTCGCATCATGTTTACCAGCCAATGATGATCCCAATATAGACATCACACTGGAAGCCCTGGGAATGCTGAGCACTGCCAGTTTAGTCGTCTTTACTAGACAAATGAATCACCAATGCAGATACTGACACCCTGAGAGCAGAGTCATCTTCAGTTCCAAAATCGAATTCCATTGGAGAGAGTCAGTTTGCTGTGTTGAAACACTTGAGAAATTTTAAACCCAATGCAACAATCCAAAACATGGAAACGACTTTGCTGTGGGCCTACAACAAGACTGCCCAATGGCTGATTGAACAAGATCCAACAGAAAAGGCAAAGTTATTTCAGTTGGCACGAGATAAGTCGACACAGTTCCAGGGCATTTGGAGGCAGAGGAGGGATGAACTTAAGAGAAAAAGAATGGAAATAATGAGGAAGAAAGAAACAGAAAGACAACAAAAGGAGCAGCGAGCAGCCACTACTAAACAGAAAGTGATTGACACCGTTTCCAGCACAGGAGGACAGTGCAAATCACACGAGGACGTGGACGACCTTTTGCATGGATGCGACAACAGCCTTAAAAGCCCAGATCAACTTCTACAAGAACATCCTTAAACCAAAAACAGTCCCAAGAACCAAATTCTTCTTCTCCCACAATAAATCAAATTTCTCCAATGAAACCCTATCTGAAAATCTAAAATTCATCATAACTGAGCACAACAAACAACTTCAGCCGTTACAAACACCTCCACAGATTCCACAAGCAGCAAACAGACAATCCTCCATCAACCAGGCAAGGAAGATGCTACTGTGTGATTATGCTGCAACATCAAGCGCCGAGTCAACATGTAGAGGGGCCAAGCGTAAAGAACCAATGCCAGATGTAGTTAACAAGAGGATCCGCCAGAAGTTTAAAGTAGATAAACGATTCAAGTGGTTCACCGGGACAGTCTTGAGGAAAAGCGATCCATCCTCGCAGCCAACATACCGTGATGATGTCAGACATATTGTGGAGTACGATATGTTTGATGTAGAATATGATGACGAGGAAGGTGTATCTGTTGTCTGTCTGGAGAAGGACTGGTACAAAAATGAACTGGAGATTTTAGATTAGCTGTGAGGTAAATTGATATTTATATTAGTTGCATACCACCAATAACAGGTAAATTGGTGACTAATAATTCGCACCATCACTTTAATTCTCCAAATTAATACAATCACTACATTTATGAAATATGTTGAACAATATCTCACGTGTAATAGGGCACCACAATTATTCCCACCTTATATGCACATACTTCACATTAGGTATTCAAAACTGCACATGTTTGACTTCCACATTTATCAATAATTCAACTCTAACTGCATACTGGTTGGCACCATTGGTGAAAGAAAGTTCCCATGACAAAAACTGCAATTCATGCTTATTTTATTAATAAAATACATTAAATATTATCTGTCACCTGATAGGATTAAACTTCACATACTGTACCATATATTATGTCAAATTAATGTATAAAAGAATCAGTATATATAGTCATCTGAGAACTACAATTTTGTGTTTTAAATTATTCTTCGATATCTGTCACTTACAAAATTGTGAAATCAACAGTAGGTAGACTCAGTGATATTTTCTCAACAAGATGTTTCAATATTTCTCTGCTTACAGATCTTCAGTGTGTATATCAGAAGTCACTCAACATTTGACAAATCCCCTGTGGAACCTCCTTACCTGGATGACATTGTACATATTCATATCCTGTAAATATTCATCACCACCTCCTTACATCAAATCCTGTTTCTTCCTGAACTTTGACTGGAGAGTGTCAACCATTAGCCAGTTTGAGGGTGATTTTAGGGTAAGTTCAGTGGGCCCTAGTGGTTTTATGTTGATACTTTGTGAAACACTAATGGTCTCAAAATAAACTAGGATATATATACTTGATATTCACATGAGGTAAAGGGCCATACCATTCCCTTTCTAGCAGTTTTATGGGGTCTGAACTTCAAGGTAGATTTGATCACTTCACCACACTGACTATAATCCTATCACTTTTTCAGACAAGTCTGGTGCTGGCTCTTCAGTGTGTTTGCCCCCTGCCACTGACACTGTGCTTTATTTACATGCTGTTGGCCTAAGGAAGAAGATAGTGCTACAACTTATCATGAACAGGTGAGAATTAAAAATTGTCTGACTACTCTAATCACAGCTGTTACGTGTAAGCTTTCAGTTCGTTAGAATAATTAGCCCAAACGTATCACATTACCTACTGTTACCGGTTGTTTTTTATAATGTAAGATGAGATATCACATATTTAAATCCTATGGATGAATACCGCCATAAATTCATTCATAAATATTTCTGTCGACAATCAAATACACCCAACCCACAGATATCCAATAAGAAGCATCTTATTTTTCCTAGAGTACTTGCATTCGGTTTTGCTTTGCTTTTTAATTTGGTCATCTACATGATCTGCTTATTAGAGGCTTAGCATATCGTTTTATCATTGGAGGAGACAAGTTTGACGGCTCTATTACAGAAGCCGAACTGTCCATATAATTACAGCATGTATATGAGAGATTGAAATGGAGATGAGGACAAATCTTATATTTGAGATCGGCCCTTCCTGCCAAAAGACATGACAACTTAGAATCACCCCATAAAGAAAGTCTTTATCAAAGTTATACTCCCTTAATAGCAGTGGGTTATGTCGACACGAGACTGTGACTACACTACTGCTTTATAGGGTCTTATAGAAGGAAACTTATACGTTGACATGAAGGACCTTCTTACGAAAACCTCCTGTTATGGATTTTAAGATTCTTTTTATCGAGCAGTTACTTTAGAAGATCTTTTTAGGTTATTTGAGGGAAATCGGTTTGTTGCATAAGTTTTAATGTGTGTATGTTTTAATGTGTTGGATTACTAAGTTATTAATCTGAATACTTAGAGTTTTGTTTGGTCGTCGTTATACAGGTGAAATAACCTTAATTCTCTCTCTCTCTCTCTCTCTCTCTCTCTCTCTCTCTCTCTCTCACACACACACACACACACACACAACTGAACGCGGTACTCTAATTGATATTCTTCTTTTACAAACCGGCCAGTCATATTCCAGAAGACGGATTCATTCGACTTTAGGCTGAGCGATTTTCGTCATGTTATTTTCACTACAACCAGAGATCGGGTACCACGTAGGAAGCCGGAGTGGAATACGTATAGATCGTACAAACATTTTAAAAAAACACTGATTTCGACGAGCATATCAGTCAAAGCCCGTTAAAATTAGCAAACATTTTTGACGAGATTGAAGATCGGAACTCGGCCCCAAATTGCTACGGTACAGGTATTGCAAATTTAGAATCCCAGTAAATTAGGCTAATTGTAAGACACAGCATTACATATGTGTAACACTGCAGCGAAATTCTGTCAAAGATTATTTTGACGAACGGTGTCTTTTAGTGACATTGCAAATGACAATCTCACAAAATAGTGACAGTTTTGTAGAGAACTTTGATCATCATAGCAGTATCAGATCAGTTCATGAGAACCAGTCAAATTAAAATAAATATGTGCAACTCCAAAATATATGTCCGAATATATGTCCGATTGTTGATGACGAAACCCCGTTCTTGTCATAGAAACGTCTGACAGTCCCCAGGTTTAACGGGGGTGAATTACGGTAAAAATGCGCTTAGGTACATGGGTACAATAATCTGGAACCACCTTCCAAACATTAAAAAACAAACTCTTAAGGAATTTAACCCCCCAAAGGAACGGGGATTCGGGTTGTAAATGCCATACAATAGTGCAAATATTTTGTTCCATTTTAGTAATTTTAGTCAATTTTATGTATGTATGTATGTATGTATTCATGTTAAGGAGACAGACACGATTAGTTATGCATGTCATAGAGTTTTTGTATGTTTAATTAATCAACACTGGTTTCGTTAAATTTACCGATGTTTTCGTGGTAAATGATATGGCCATATTGCTGTACAGATCAACTTCCTCTGTAGTGAGGGGACGGGGACAACGAATATTATGGATTAAGAATACTGATCAGCGATACGGATTTGATATTTTTGGAACATCATGATGTCTTGCCGGCATCATTGAAAACTGTTGACCGCTTCTCTCTTGCAGGAAACAAGCCTATGTTTATGTATACTATGATTGTCTTTTTTTAAATTTGATGCTAATACTGTTACATGGAATATGGAATAGCTCTTTGGATTATGGACGCGGATATTCTCTAATGGACGACGGCTGAATTATGAATGACGGACCAGACGCTTGTAATTTGACCTTTGTTCAACCGGGCTATGCAAAAGCAACCACCATGCTAAATCAACTCGTTATGGCATACCCTGTGGAGGGTAAGAATGTCCGGGTCTTATCTCCTAACTCAGCTAGGGCACTTTTATCCACACTGGGGACACGTGCTCGTTCTTGGTTGCAATAGAAAAGGATATAAAAAGGGGCAACAATCACCAAAACATACTTATTCATCACATCCCAACTGAAACAAATGGCAGTCAATTCATTTGAGACAAGGAATTCAAGACAAAGATCACCAAGTGCACATGGAATCAAATTTAGTACAATCGGCATATATTCCTTAAATTTCCTACCGACCTTCGCAAAATACATAAATTTTTTAGACAGTCTATATGCAAAATAAGCTGAAACAGACATAATAATACCGAGGTGTATCCAACACTCATTTTAGGTACAGAACAGTTGCTTCTGAGCATTTGACCAAGTACAGTGCTGGAGGATGTCGCATGAACTGGGTGGATGAGATACTAAGAGGTCATTCACATTGTCCAAATAGTGACAAAGTTAGTACAAGACTGTTTGCACTGGGATTTCACCCAAAAGTCAATAGGGTTACAAGCGTCTAGTCCGTCATTCATAATCCAGCCGTCGTCCATTAGAGAATATCCGCGTCCATAATCCAAAGACCTATTCCATTTTCCACATAACAGTATTAGCACCAAATTCAAAAAGACAATCCGGTTATCGGCAACTTAGCCAGTTGGTCAAATTCAACGTAAGTGTTCTATGAAGTATCCGGCGATAGATCGAATTATCCACCACATCTGAGTGAATTGGACTTCAAAATATTCGCCAGAAGCTGCGATTTTGTGATATGCAGACCCGTTTCGCAAAAATAATCAATATTCATGAAATGGTAAAATATTGAAGTGATCGGCCTGGACTTGTCCGGTTATCGGTCATCCTGGTCGATTATAGAAATTGCTCAACCTAAATCTGACCACCATGTTATGGAGTGAATTTGTCGCCCTGGCAGATCTAAATCACATACTAAACTTGGCATAATTAAAGAAAAGTTATTCACAAAAGTACAAGATCCATGCTGCAAATCAGAAGAAATCCCTTCTCATTGTTGGAAGTCATCTTAAGCCAAAGCCCCTGCCTCGTCAAGTGTTGTGATAAAAGATAACGCCACCAATCAACAACGTCATGTGACCGATTCTTGATGTGTCGATATAAAATATGTAATTTACATGAATTTAATTTTATTTCCAACAAAGTACGACAACATACATATCGGTTTTTCGGCGCGATACAAAGAAGGTTATCGACAAGTCTCTACTAGAACGATGGCACATTTCAGTGCAACAACAAAATGTCAGAAAACAAAAAATGAATGCCAAATATCCGCCACATGCATGCGTTTTACAGTTTATGGTTAACAGTGCAATTAACTGCTTAAAACATCACTTGAGTTAAAATACAATGTCCAGATTTGAGATCCGTTCAATAGTATGTCATGCGCAAAGTTCTGTGGATCTATTTATTAGTACACATGCAGACAAATGAACCATCTACAGATATGACAGCACAACTTTCATGAGACCTCAATTGACATTAGGAACATTGCATCCATTCTTCTCCAGGTCTGGAATGGCTAAATAACTCCCCACAGTACAAGCAAGGCCACCGTGTCTTCCCCCTTTGATGCGGTTTCCTCTTTAGTTGACACCTGGACTCCCATTTCTTTTTGCAGTGTTTTTTTTTTCACCGCCGCAAGCGACGCTTTTTTGCCCGTAACCTCGGGTGGTTTCACAATTGGAGTGTCATCGACAGGAGTTTCCATCACCTCTGTAGAAGGAATCGAGACTTTCGACAAAGATATGGACTTATCTACGGAAAGCGGCTGGGAAACGAATTTACCAGATGTATCGGTTGAATTTCATTTTCGCCTTACATTTGTTTTACGATGAGATAAACTTTATTTAACGTCGGTTTGTTTGCGAAATATACAACGTAAGCTCTATTGAGCTTTTTATACAGACTTAAACGAAACTACATGCAATAAAAAACAATCGTGAATATCATACAGACAATAAAATTGACATTGTGCTTAAAACTCATTTACAATTTGTGTGCGTATTTTTTTCTTTTATAAAAATATAAGTTACATATATATGCCATTACCGATAGTTATATTGCACAACATGTTAAATATTAAATATATTAATTATATACAAATTAGATAAGATCACAGATTATGACGTATAAGCTGAGCGTTTATAAATATCTCAGTGATCTTCGAGGCTAGACTTCACTTTTGGCACATTGCACACCTACATTTATTTCCACACCAAATCTTTAGAATGCTTTTAAAATCACTAAATGATGTTTCTGTGCGGGCATTGTCAGAGTATTTTTCACCTTGATTAAGTCATGTAAATATTCAGAGTTTGTTTTATGAAGTATCTTTTTGAAGTTATCTGTATGAAGTTTCCTGGGCTATCAGCTTAACTCTCTGCAAATGCATTCTCATTCTCTTCCAAACACTTTTGTCTCTCCCTTTCTTCTTTTCGTTTTTTCTTTGCCTCCTCTAGTTCTTTAGCTTCCGTCTCCGCTTCATCATACATTTTCCGCCACTCTGATGATGATACCGCGTAAGGTCGTTTCTTCTTTGCTTGTGTTTGCTTTCCTTTAGTTTTCAATTTCTTCTGTGGCCAGAACAGATGTTTCGCAAATGCCGGAGAAACGTTTCTCGAGGCGGGGCGCCGACGCTGGACGAGCTAGACGTGGGATTCTCATCCACAGAAGGGTTCGCGTCCTCAACATTCGTATCAGTGTCACTGGTAGGGACTTCATGCGTTGAAACATGCAACAGCAATTATTTGACGTCGGTTTCACAAGTTGCTGTGATTTGGGTTAGTGTGTAGCAGGCTGTCTCGACAGTTAAATTTGTAATAACAGCGTCAGTGTCGGTACTTTGGACCATTTTTCCCTCCGAGCTTGAAACGGCATCATCAGCAACAAGAGTGGCTATCGCCAAGTTCGCCATGGAAAGAGCATCGGCCTCGACGTCGCTAGGAATATCACCCAAGTCACTTAAGCATAAGCTAAGGTGGGTGACAGTTGGCTTCCAATGGGAGATCTAGATCATCACGGTTTGCCTCTTCAACATCTATAACATCCACCAAAGAAGACCTGTCTGAAGGTAAGTCAGACGATACCAGTGTTTTATGTTTTCATCTAAAGAACTCCCGGAAGTATTTCGTATAATGACACAGGAACTAGAGAAAATTCATTGTTGGTTTTCTTGTAATCGCCTGTCGCTGAATGCTGGAAAACCCAAATATATGCTAATTAAGCCGAACAACAATATTCGTCCATCCAATATGCCACACCTTTTTATTTCGGGAACAGAAATAGAACTTATTCATCAGTTTAAATTCTTAGGCCTCTATTTTAATGACCAGTTGAACAGGAAAACGCATATAAACTACGTATGTAACAAAGTATCATGAGATATAGGAATTATAAATGTTATTAAAAACTCTATAAACAAGAAAACATTGTATATTTTATACTTTTCAATGATATTTCCATACTTATCTTACTGTAATACCATCTGGGGCAACACTTATACTACTCACCTGAAAACACTATTATTATTACAAAAACGAGCTGTAAGAACAATAACTTTGTCCAACAAATACGAACATACAGCACCATTATTTCGAAGTCTACAAATATTGACGTTATCTAAGTTAAACTTGTACTCCTGTCTATTGATTGTCCACAAATTTATGCACCATTCGAACAATTTGCCAAAATCATATCAAACATACTTTACTAGACAATCCGCCGTCCATCATTATCATACCAGAGGCCAACAACTTAACCTTTACAGGCCATTATATCAATCCAATTTATCATTTTATACCCTCAAAACTAGTGGACCTCGTGAATGGAACAAGCTTCCCCCTGTTATTAAAACAAATCTACTTCGCTGTTCAAATCAAAACTTAAAACATATCTTATAGGAATCTGACCTAATATCACAATAATTGCCAGGTGTTTTAATTGTATATAATTTATACAAAATAATAACGATTGCTATGTTATTTCACCCATAAATCTTACTTTAGATTTCTATGTTAATGTTATATTCTTTATTTAGGGATAGAACAAGCCCCTAGGGGTTTCATTCCCGTCAATCAAGGTCACTTAGCAAATCGATTTCTTCATTTATTTTAATGCCTCAATATCATGAGTGCCTTTGTGTCTTGACTTACTTTTCTTTTGTTAAAAATTCAATTCAATTAAATTCAAAGAAAAAGCACGTCTGGAGCCCTTAGACTTCAGCGTAGCGAGAATTGCATACAAATGTCTTACATGGCCTGCATCCAGTAGATTTTGGATGAGAGCAACGGCAATTCGACATTGCCTGCTCTCGTCAGAGTCTGACAAGGGTGCGATGGGGTTGTCCACAGCAACAGTTTCGGTAGGATCCTTGGATGTCGTGTGGCTAACGCATTTTCCATAGTTAACAGAATCAGGATAGAATGCCCACACGCTTTGAAGCCGTTGGATATGACAGCGGTGGTTATATGGACCATTGCTTTGTCCATTCCTCGACAAGGAATTTCCATATTTTCTCTTTACCACGATTTTACATGCTTCTTCCACTGAAGTTTCAAAGGCCGGAAAATAGAGACATCTGCCGGCAGGAAGATATGTGTGGCATTTGGAAAATAACAGTGCAGAATAATGCCGTTTTGTGAATAAAATTCGCTTAGATGATACGTGTGGTGAGATTTGTGTCCATCGACAATGAACAAGACTGGGAGTTACACCATGGATGGAGAACATTGGCTACGTATTCATAAAACGTCCGATTGTCCAGTTTTCATGTTACTGTTTCCTTTCCTGGTGCGATTTCATATACATCTTTCCAACATCTCGGTCCCAAAACCTTCCCGCACTTCGGACACATTTGGAAGTTTGTTTCATCCGCGTTTTAAAATTCGTCGACCGTCTTGAAGGAGATCAACATGTCCTTTCTCTTCTAGAAAAGATTCCATGCCTAGAAACCATTTTCGAATATTTGCCTCGTTTCTAGCATTTGATATTGTTTCAGCAGTACGAGACCCAATCTGAGGGTGTCTTTTCAGGAAATTTGTGTACCATGTTTCACCAGGTCTGTCATTTATAAATGTTGTTTTTTTCGGCCATCGTCCTTCATTATATTCACCACTGTATTCAACAGATCAAATTTCTTTCGAGGAAATCCAGCCTTTGAAAGCTCCAATATCCAGTGCTCGAGGTTTGTCTCCTCCTCTGGGGTTAACACTGGACTGGGTACCATTTTCTTTTCCTCTGTAACTCTGCCCGCCAATTTATCCTGTAGCGTTGCCCGAGGTACACAAAACTGCCTACATGCCGCCCGTTGACCAGATCCATTGACCCGCCTCAATTACAAGCGTCTAGTCCATCTTTCATAATTCAGCCGTCGTCCATTAAAGAATATCCGCGTCTTTAATCCAAAGACCTATTCCATATAACAGTATTAGCACTAAATTCAAAAGAGACAATCATAGTATACATAAACATAGGCTAGTTTCCTGCAAGAAAGAAGCGATCAACAGTTTTCAATGATGCCGACAATACATCATGATGTTCCAAAATAGCTTTCGTCATGATTTCGACTGCATACTGTAGTTTTGGTGACATTTTCTGCAAAGAAAATCACAATGCCATGTATAATTCTTTGAAAATAGAAGTAAATATGCATTAAATTTTGTCGTCAGCTCTTTTATTGTAAAGCATTTCTAAAACTATTTTTCTACCATGAAGACCATATAGGCCTACAGATATAGGAATAAACCTTTTTTAATTATTTTTGGAGTGAAAACTTTCGGAACCTGATAAATTATTCGACGCCGGTTACTGGCTAAATCAAGGTATATGTGATTCCAGTTATCGGTCACCCCGGCCGAACACTGAGATCCTCAGTTGCCCCAACATACACTTGACGAATCATGATAAATATCCCAGAAGGAACATAAAAAAACTGTGCTTTCTACTGAATTTCGTATGGAGATAGATATCCAGTAATCGGCCATCCCGTACTCTATTTAAGGGTCAGTAACCGGCCACCGTGATTTCAGAAAATAATCGGTACCACGTGTTTACAAAGCATTAATATTTGGAGCGAACAGTAAATGTATTCACCTCAGCGTTATCTCCTTGAAACAATGAAATCAGAAGGTATTTCTCGGACAGGTCCGTTACATCCAATCAGTCTAATCCAGCGAATTTTACCAAAATCTGGCAAGCCCAATTTGTAACTCCCGCGCAGTGGTATCTCGTCTGCTGGCCGGCAGAACTAAAACGAGGCACAGGGAGAAGTCATTATCTTTGTAGAGTGTCTTTCTTTATTAAATTTACGATCGAATATTCTTATTCTATGCACTTATATTCTATGCGGCCGGTAACTGTGTGGTGGCCGATAACCGGACAGGTCACCCTAACTCCCCACACGCCTTTGGAATAACATCGCGAGACGATTTTCACAGGTCGACGACATTGCTTTGGAGCGTTATGCACGGTAATGCGACCGTTATGCACGATAATGCGACCGTTGTGTGCGTAATGAACAGAGGACCCCTAGGCGGAGGCAATGATTCAGAATACTTTGTCCGCATGAGGACATCCCGTAGGTCATTTGGTGGTGGTGAAGGCTGTTCCGGATGAATAGAATTTCACCGTAGATTCGAACACTTTCCATGCGTTTTTTTCCATCACATGCAACTTGGGTTGTGATATGACATCACGCGATTGCTTTTGTCAAGAAGGCGAAAGATAAGAACAAACAGAACATCATGAAAATCTGGCAAGAACGTGGCTAAGGTAGAGCAAATGGAATGCAAGGAGAGACACTCTGGTTTCTTTTTTATATCTCTACGAGAACATCGATATCTCCGCAATATATTAGCATTCATTGACGCCCAGATAGACCAGCAAGCCTGATATGGCCCAAGGTCCTGTATGTTTCTTCTTGATTTTATTGAGGTTGGTCTTGTCGTACCCATGAGAGGATTCTGCCTGCTCTAGATAAGAATATCTACCAGGTGTCAGCATTTCTGTATCAGCGCATGTCGAATTGTTGTTCTTGCTTGATCAGTTGGCGTTACAAAAACAACACTTCAACTAATCTCTCACAAATTGCACTTCTGAAACAGAGGGATAACTGCCACTGATAACTTCCCGTATCAGGGGCCGGTATTACAAAATGCACGTAAGCTTACGTTCAACCTAACTTCCATTGTGACCTGTTCCTTCAAGATACATCGCCATGGCTGTTTTGTCACGTGTGACCTATAAGGCGTAAGGCGTACCGCAGGTTACCCTCATAAGAGCCGCTTCATTTCCTTGTTCCCGACTATATAGACACATCCCTATATTGAGCACATGTATCGAGGAGATCCCCAGATGTCTTTGAGTCAGTTGGTTTTCCTAAATTAGAGCCATATACCATCAATGATATAGCATATTTGATGGGACGGGGGGGAGGGGGGTGTAGGAAGATCGATCACTGCAAGACTACTCTCAAGTATTGTTGCCAAGTACCGACTTGTTAGTTTTTCGAAGTGTTCCATCATATTTTGGGACCTATGACATATAGCATGCATAGAGAACTTCAAGGAGATTAACCCAGAAAATCATTATGTAATCTGAAATTCGCTGCATATACACTAAATCTACATATGTCATTTGAAATGAGGTTCAACCGTCTGTTAGAGAAATTAGAAATTTTAGTGCAAAAGGTAAATGTATAATGCGTGCAGTTATGTAGAATTGTTTATTGTTTTGGGAGCATAACGCAAGGTTTTAATTATGAAATTCCTACACATAGCTCTGTAAGTCTCTTTGCTTCTACGAAGCTCTCAAAGTGAAACATATCCTTATCGACTGCATAGATTTTAAGATTGTAAGTGATTATTTTTATCGAGCAGCTAAATTAGAAGATCTTTTTAGTGGGGTAAAAGAAGACTGTTTCTTAGGTTATTTGAGAGAAATCGGTTTGCAGTATAAGTCTTAATGTGCGTATGCTTTAATGTGCTGGATTACTAAGTTATTAACTTGAATACTTCGAATTTTGTTTGATCGTCGCTATATAGCTGAAATATTTGCTGAACACGACGTTAAACCTTAATTCTCTCTTTCTCCTTTGCTTCTGGCATCATCAGCGGAAGGGCGGTAGTTAGATATAATCGTGTATCCACTTTCTGATAACTACTGTTTAATCAGTATCGGTTCAATAGATCAGTCACACGTCTTTGTTTTGATAGCAGAACAACATAGTTTGTATATTTTTCGGTTGCTGACCATGCATTTGTAAAAAGAATACTGTTGAAAGCTGATCTTCTATTTAACGACTACAAACAGCCGCTAAACACAGCGTAGTATGGTTGTGATACATGTTCTGTCTGAGCATCTATATTTGTATATAGACTCATGTATAATGTAGGCTGTAACATCTTTGCGCCATTGACCAGCAGGTAGTTATGAGTTCGAATCCCGCTGATAACCAATGTATTCTTTCTGTCCCCAAAATAATTGCAAATCCATGTAGTTTTCAGGCAGCATCCATAGTTACCACGCAACTGTCAAGCAGTTACCATGGGTATCAATGTATTTACCGTGGAGAAACCGAGAAAGGCATCCTGGACTGGTGTACCAAAATCCCGTTCTCTTTTAATATTGATGAGTTCCCCTCTAAGACCACCACTCGCTGATGTTATATCTGCAGTGGAAGAACAGATTATTGTCAAACTAATAGAACGAGATGTTATAAAATTTTATGCCAGATATGCAGACGATACACTTGTACTTTGGCAACCTTCTGGATTTAACATGATTCTAAATGAGCTCAATTCATTCCATAGCAGCTTGAGTTTACCCATGCATTGTTTGTTGATTGTAACGATGTACATTCTCTTGACATAAAAATTAGATCAAATGACACCTCCGTATATGGGAAGTCTACCCATACTAGACAATATCCCCGTTGTGATAGTTTTGAGCCATGGGTAGTGCAATTGCTTGGGTACGTTCCTTAGTACATAGAACTCACATGATCTGTAATAGTGCCCCGCAACTTTGAATCCAACTTGATAAAATAAAAATGATTGAATGACTTTGGCAAAAAGTTAGAGCAGAAACTGATCATGTAATTCACCCTAACCACTGAGATCAGAAAAGAGAGAACGAAAAATTCCGTAACGATATCCCTAGAATATGGTCGAATCTGCCTTATATGTTGGCAAAAAAAGGGAGAATGCTTAATAAGGAATTGTATTGGTAAAATTACCAAACTGATAGGTGGGCTGCCAAAATATTTGTTGGATGGCAAACTACAAAACAATTGTTTTCTAAACAACAAAGATCCTGTATCTCTTAGGTATAAGAGCTGGGTTGTTTATAAGCTTATTTGTCCTGGTTATAAAGCCACTTACATAGATGAAACACATATGCTTATTCATTCGCCTTAAACAACTTTTAACCCACAAACATAAATGTAAGCTATTCAACAGCAATGTTAAGACATGCTTGTTCTGAACCAGCCATGAAATTGTGTCACATGGACAATTAACAAAATTTGTATTGTTAAATTGTAAGATTTTTGACAAACAAGATTGGATACGTGTGGGACTTCGTCGGTTAGTCACGGCTGTTTAATCCGGCCTGCGGCAAAGAAAAAAAGAAGGGAATTGATGCGTAGTGAGATTGCCACTTTCTCTTCATCATGTTTTCCCTCAAACCAAGATGTCTGTTCACAAGTTTGTCTGACTGGGGAGGTATCACTGCCTAAGTGTAGAACCTGGGGCTGGAACTGAGTAATATCTGCCAATACAGTTTGTGCATTCGACCAGAACATAAAGTTTGTAAAACATATGTAGATAATGAACAACGTAAACAATGTGTTTTTCCTGGTACATGTGATGCGACTCGTGGAACACACCGACCCAGTTGTCTTTTATAGGTGATCTGAACTTGCACAGGGGCACATGTCAGTTGCGGGTGGGGCGGGGATACTTGCTTCAGGGATTATCACATGCTCGGCATTCGAGTTGTTCCCATTTTTGCTGGTCTTTCCTTCGAGTAACTGGGATATATTTTGGTGTTGGTAAAGCCTGTTTCCTTGTAGTTTGTTTCTTTGATTGTTTATTTTCATTCAGTAATAGGTTTTTCTTGTAATATGCTTTTTCCTTTCACTGTATCATACAACTGAAATAGATGCATCTTCCCCTTTATTCGCTGACGTTTAGCATTTGTTGGAGCTCGGAGAAAGGTAGACACTTTGCTGTCGGATTTTGGGCCCGACACCACTAGCTTTACATGCAGTGGTTATTCTGATTGCAACTCCCCTATTTACGGACTCGACATATGCATTTTCTGGCACCGTCTGAGTGCATCCACTATGATGGCGGCAAAGTGGCTTACCAGTTTTCCGAGACAATAGTCTACCTTTATGATAGTTTGCTTCTATCTATTACATTAATGATACGTTTTCCTTTTGAAGATGGCGGATTCCACGCAAAACTGTACCACTGACTCCCATTTCTGTCTGTCCTTGACGGATTATGACATTAGAAACACCAATAACTTGGAAAACATCATAAACAAACACAGTTCCCTGTACCTTATTATCTAAAATGTGTCAATGAATTGCATAAGATGAACATAAACAAGTGCCCCTATGAATTATTTGTACAGTTTTTAGTTTAGCGGAACAAAACACAAATGACATTAGTAACATTTGTGTTACTAATGTCATTTGTCTGTCAAAATCTATTTCGTATATGTACAAGAAATTTCTTCTAACAGAAGCACTTGCATATGCTCAGTGGAATTAGGCCAAGCATATTGATGTATCTGTACCATTTTCAGTGTTTGTCATCGCCCATGCTGTAATATTGAGCCTTTTCAAAAATGTTCTAATGTCATTTCTGTCAAGGGAGTTGGACAGACATGACACTAGAAACGATTTTCAAACGCTCATAGTATCGATGTATTGGTATTTTATACACTGGCAATGGTACATATATCTCAATAAGGTCAAGCTAGTACCACTGTAAATCTTTAATTGATTAATTTAATTGACATTTGTTTTGTGGTGAATATTGTTAAAAAAGTTGGACAGACATATGACATTAGAACAAATGACATTAGAAACATTTACATTTCTGTCTCTCTATTATACTGCAGATAAGAAATGTGCAATGTAAAACTGTTTATACTCAGATATGCATACATTACACAACATTTTGGGGTTTAACGAACACAGTACAAGACACAGAGTCAGTATTTTAACATTTTTAATGTTGCAAACGTCATTTTCCGGTGAGACAGACAATTTGACGGAAAGTGGTACACTTTTTCGTGGAATCTGCCAGATGTCTCATTCATTAGACGCGTCGATGGGGTTGCGGCTTGCAATGGGGTCTTGGCAATGCCAGGATATATGCTGGCCGACTACCGGAATATGACCGACAGTTGATATCTCCTCTCTGGTTTTTTCTTCATGTATGATCCATCAAGGCTTACTAAACTATCACTAATTTTATTTGCAATAAGCTGCACGCCGCGTAGATTAGATGGTGGACAGTACAAAGCTGTTAGGGTGTGTCATTCCTGTGCCACCTATAGTTGTTTGGGTCAGTCCAACTTGAACTCCAAGATTTAACGTAGTACTTTTTCTGCCCATGGAGATTGTCGGGACTTCCTCGTATAAGTTTTGAGTATCTAATTCGTAATCGCACATTTAAGGTGGACCCTCCATGGAGGCCACAAACCACTAACTAATCGCCTTACTTAATATGTATTAAATTGACAGAGGACATCTTGACAAAACCATATTCCTATTATTCGCCGCCATAAATGACCCACCACACCAGGTAGCCTGGCATTTCCGCTCAAACATATAAAAAAATCGGCATATATTCCCCACCATTTTTTCGAGATAAGACCGTCAGAAATAGGGTCATCCAGCCCGAAAGCATTGCGGCAAATTTCGGAGGTGGCCAATCAAACTGAACTAGATTTTTTTCCGATTAAAATCTGAAAAGGTGGTTTTGATATGTTTGAGAGTCAAATATTACAGAAACAATTTAGAACACGTCACAGACCATTTCTGGCCCAATCAGGTATAATGGCCAATCAATGTTCGCCGGAAGTCAAGTCCTGATAATAATCTTACACCCAGAAACTTCAATGGAGGTTTGTGACCTCCATGTTAGTCCACGCTGATGTTCGGCCATTTGTCATACGTTAGCTCACCACGGCAGGTTGACTTCAAGCCGGGATGTTCCCTAATTGACTTGTTGAAAAGGTCAGTGGTTATTTGCGCATGCAAAATGCGATAGGATTCATATTCAGGGTCTGGTTGTGGCTTAAATTTGGCCTTTGCATTATCTGTTGGATTCTGTATTGGACGCATTAGTTGTTGCAGCTTGTTTGGAATCTGTCAAGTCGAACTGGTACTGTGTTGGTCGACTGTAACGAATCGATACAATCTCAGTCAGTGCATTTTTGTCTATTTCTTCCACTTCAATGATGGAGAATGACCTTTCTTGAATGCAGTGGATTTTTTGCTGTCCCCTTTGATGTTGATTTATTTTATATGGTAGAATAAGCAACATTTTCACAAGTTACCATAGTCCCATAACCTAAAGATTATGTGTTTCACGATGATATGTATTGAAACTAATGTAACTGATAAATTCAAAATTGTATGTTGTTCACCCCAATACCAAGCCAGTATGGACACAGTTCTGGTCCTGTCCCTTAAAGCTGAGGCGAAACCTTAAAAGGAGCCTGGATATGACCGAAAAAACAACACCTAATACTGTACTACTAGACCTGCCGAGATAGCGATGCCATTTTAGGGAGTTTGTATTGTTTGACGAGGGAGCGTGGTCCGGTAAATAAGACAGGTTACATGCAGCCCAACACCTCATTCTCTGTGTGATTACAGCAATGACAACACTGGGTTTGAACATATACGCTCGTATAGCGGACTTACATGTACATGTTCAAACAAGGTGCTCATTTCGCTGTGGCCGCAGAGAGAATGAAGTCCTTGTCTGAAAGCTGCCTTGTATACCGGACCACGCTCCTTCGTCAAACAATACAAACTCCCTAAAATGGCGTCGCTATGTAGGCAGGTATAGTAGTGCAGTATTAGGTGTTGTTTGTTGGGTCATATCCAGGCTCCTTTTAAGGTTTGGCTTCAGCTTTAAGAACACATGCAAACTTTACAACATCTTAATTAAAAACATTATTAATACAGTCTTCGACGTCACATCGTTGACCCCCTGGAACTGTGGAATCTGGAGGTTAAATTTCCGTCTCCACCATCAACCACAGCTCCAGAGGCTCAACTCCCAACCAGGCCAGCCAGACCACCAGGTCGAGTGGGAAATGACCCAGTCCCATACCCTTTCTGATGGTCTGGCTCACCTGGTTCGGGATGACGACGAAGACCTGAATAAATTGCTAAAGGTGTTGACTAAATACAGAATTCAAAGGCCAAAATCAACGAAAGACTAAAGAAATTCAACTCAATTCAAGGCATGCAGGACCACTTTTGTCATCAGGAGCCGCCGAAAACAGCCGCCTGTCGGCTTTCAACATGCTAGAAAAGCTAGACTGTGCTCGAAATTGACTTTGCTAAATTTGTGAAATTGTAACAGTTCTGCAAAGCCAACCAGAGCTGTCCTGTATGCCTTTGTTTTGTCTTTCTGATGGATTTTGTCTTTTAAAGATTTCTGTTTGAAAGAACGATAGACTGCCAGGATGATGGAGCTTTTGGATCCAAGGAACCTTAGTGCAGTTTCTCTGCGGAGTCTCTAATACTTCGAAATCCTTTTTCAATCCAAATGACAGATATATTTCTTATCGCAAAGCAAGGTCACGACATCAAACCTTGTAACATTGCGCTTGATGATTGTTTAGCACCGAATTCTACATGTAATAATTCCAAGATTTCTATATGTGGACACCGTGGATGTCTCACGTGTCCACTCTTTAATATTTCAGCTTCATTTAGTTCCGCGTTAACTGGTAACTTATATTCTGTAAACTCGTATGTTGATCTTAGTTCTACTACAAACTGTATTTATTTAGTTTCCTGTAAGAAGTGTGGTCAACAGTATGTTGGCAAGACCACCCAAAGACTCCATCTTAGGGTGAATGGTCATAGAAAATCCGCTAGGAAAAAGCAATTGCTTATAGGTAAGCATTTTTCTGGACCCGACCATGGCTGGGACAACTTTAGTATTCAGATCATAGACGTCGTCTATCCATCTACCAAGGATTCCCCATTTGGATTTGAGAGAAAAATCCGAGAGCGGGAACTATTCTGGATGCTAGAACTTGGGTCAGTGTTTCCGTATGGTTTAAATGATAATGTCAGTGGGTTCGGCAATGTTACAAACCGCCGTTCAAATATATCCAATATTACCCAGCTATTTAAACTCCATCATCGGAGACATCGCAGCCACAGTTGGAGAAAGTTTAATAGTGCGATGATTCACGATCATATTACTTTAAATTACTTAGTGGGTTTAACTAACACACCCAATAGTACACATAGCTTACGTGCAGTTCTGTATGCGTTACCTCTGAGAGCTTTAAATCATATAGCCAGAGATATACAACAATCTGCATCTTCAGGAAATATAATACCACCCAAAATCACTAAAGTATGTCAAGATATAGCGTATTTTCGGTTGTATCATCCAGTGAACATAATCGAAACATCCCAAGATCGGCTTTTCTTGAAACTCAACTACTTAGATAAAGGACTGGACCTTATTAATTTACCTCGAATCCTGAATGATACAGAGGTACGCAACACTGTACCAAACTATTTTAAGTTCACAGAAACTCCTTGCATTTCGTATACGTATACTAAATCTATAGCCACCAAAATATTCAATTACTCTAATGCGGTCAAGGAGTTTGGGGGGCTTAGTTGTGATTGTGAATCGTCGAACTTTATCTATACACCATGCAAACATGTTGTGACTGGTGACCTTGATGTGGTGAGTGATAAGGACCTAAGATTACTCCTGATGAAAGGACCTAAATATAGAGAGCCGAGAAATATAAATCTGAAGGCCGACCAGGAGATAGTCCTGTCTGCTTTGGAACAGTACGTTATTGATTGGTCTAAGCGCGAAAAAGTTGAACCTACAGTACTCGCTGATTGGCTGGACCTCGCCAAGAGCAAGGTCGTTGAAACAATCCGCCATATTGACAGAAGTACCCTTTCCCAAGCAAAACAAGTACTGAGAAGCCCCAATTCGCAAGAAGTTCAAGCAAATCTCCAGATTAAATTCGTCATAGTCCCAGCAGACAAAGCTCCAAATAATATAATATTCATATGTAAATATTACTATTACCAGGTGCTGGTTGAAGAATTGAGTGTAAACATATCGTCATCAAATACGTCTACTTACTCTCAAACTGCATTTACCCTGGAAGATTTATTTAACAATCACGAAACGTTTCTCAGGGAAAGAGGTATTTGTCTTCCAACCAAACATAACGATATACCAAAAGTATACTGGACTCCCAAAATGCATAAATCTCCATACAAAGCTAGATTCATAGCTGGTTCTAGAAGCTGCACCACCAAGCTTCTTTCAACCCTGTTGACGAGAGCCCTTCAGGAGGTAAAAGCATTTTGGGAAAGGTATTGCGCCACTATTTCTAAAAACTCGGGCGTTGAATGTATGTGGATATTGAAAAACTCAAAATGTCTTACGGAAGAACTTGATGCTAAAGGTGACATACCGTACAGACATGTATCCATATGGGATTTCTCGACTCTCTTTACTACAATCCCTCATCAGGACCTTATTGATCGTCTAAGTTCATTAATAGTATCTGTGTTCAAGAAAACTGATCGTAGATATATTAACGTCGGAAGCCATAAAGCATTCTTTAGCTCTACTATATACAAGAGATATCATTCATGGGATGTTTCTTTGTTTATAGAGTTGCTTGAATTTCTAATTAAAAATATCTATGTGAAATTTGGCAACACATATCAATAGCATATAAGTATTCCAATGGGTACTAATTGTGCACCTCTATTGGCTGACCTATATCTGTTCTCTTATGAATATGACTATATGCAGGCGCTTTCAGAAACCGATCGATTCAAAGCTTGTTCCTTCTCATTCACCAAACGCTATATAGACGAGCTTCTCGCTGTGGATAATCGCTATATAAATGACGCAGTGAAGGATATATATCCACCTTCACTGGATTTGGAAGAAAATACAGATAACCCTACAGGCACATCATATTTAGACCTATATCTCTATAAAAATGAAGCGGGCCTTCTCTCTCGTCGACTGTATGACAACAGAGATGATTACAATTTCGACATCGTAAACTATCCCTTTCTGGACGGTATTATTCCAGTGGGAGCTGCATATGGCGTATACATATCACGCCTAGTAGCATTTGCTAGATCTTGTGTTAAATGTGACGATTTTAATCAACGTCACAAAACATTGTTGCAGAAACTTATAAAACAGGGCTACACCACCAAGCGCCTCCACTCTAAGTTTCTCAAATTTGGCGATACATGTCGCATGCTGATAGCAAAATATGAGCGTAGCGTGCAAGATCTATGGCGTTACGTTTCGTAACTTGTGTCTAAATCCGCTTATCCCGAGGCTAGGGGCCGTATGAACCCATGTACTTCAAGATCCTCATGGTACTCATATGAACAGGCACAATCAAAGCGTGACTGAGATACATCATTCTTTTGATGACTTTACAAAAAATATTATGGATTAAGAATACTAATCAGCGATACGGATTTGATATTTTTGGAACATCATGATGTCTTACCGGCATCATTGAAAACTGTTGACCGCTTCTCTCTTGCAGGAAACAAGCCTATGTTTATGTATACTATGATTGTTTTTTTGAATTTGGTGCTAATACTGTTATATGGAATATGGAATAGGTCTTCGGATTATGGACGCGGATATTCTCCAATGGACGACGGCTGATTTATGAATGGTGGACCAGACGCTTGTAATTTGGTCTACCAGAAGTTCTGGGTGGGTAACTGTTTTCACCGCTTTGTCAACATCATCAGTCTACAATGAAAGATATTCAATAGATATGCAAATTACTATAAAACTCCGGTGTTTTGGGTGATTAGGCCACTATTGGAAGGAGTTTCATCGTCTTCAAACATTCACCCGTCTAGATAAACACTTTGCGTATTGGCGGGAAGATGAAAATGTGTTTCTTCAAATTGAGTAAATAACACTTTTTTATCAAGTCTACATTTTGAGGTGGTTAAGGCTCCTTGTCTGGGGTCGACGGAAGCCTTGACCACCATATTGAGTTCTGTTGTACTGCTTATCTCCCCTGCCGGCCAATGGGAGGTGATCAATACACATAGTAGGGCTACGTGCATAGACACCACATTATTATATACGCGTGGGCCCAAATCAGACAGAAGCTGGAAAGTTTTTTATATCACAAAATGTGTATTTCTTGCTCCATGTGACCCCTTCGCTCTTCACCTGAACCCCACTCTACATCACCCAATTTATAGTGGCCATGTTCTATTTATTGTATGTATTCAGGAAAACTGAAATGCATTTAGTATATTTTAATATACTGCACCTGTTTAAGAGTCTTTATAATGGCCTGAGGTTTCTTCTTAGTGGAACTGGATGGGAAGATAGCTGACAGGCTGGAGAGTACAGTCAAAATCTTGGTCTCTGGGAATAAGAAAGGTGTAAACTATATTTTTGGTAAAAAGCTGTCATTTTAGTTTAGTTGTGAATGAAAATTCAGAAGACCTTATAAACAATGTATGTACATGGACATTTGTCATTTGAGTTAATTAATTAGAACATTCTCCACTCAAGACAGTCTTATTCTTATGATTGACATGCACGCTGAACAGGATAATTTGTGGTCATTTGAGCTACAAATTATCTGCCAGTGGGATAGTTGTTCGAGTACAGCGCACAGCTATATCGGGAGGTAATATGACGATGCAGGTTATGAATGGAAGAGCTATGCTATGTTTATGCCGATAACAGGTTATGAAATACGTACCAGTTCACCTTGGGGTGCAGCTAGTGTCCATGTATGGTTTCAGTATTTTCTTTTCAGGGGTTGGGTTGGGTGTGTATTTTCAAATGAAACGACCCTAATTATTTCATTTGTTAGTAATAATTTTTTTTTAAATATGACATTGAAGGTCCGAAATCTACAGGAAATTTTAGTGTACTTCTTATAAAGCACATGAACATTCTTTGTACACTTACAAATGCAATGAGCCGTTGTTGTTGCCGTCCATATCTGGGTGGCTTCAGAGAAGGTGTTGGCGTCGCATTTTCTCCATGTCGTCATTGTGAATGTACTAATATGGAACTGCAAACTACGCTGAGTGAAGATAATTGCCGAATGAGATCTAAAGGATCCTACAGAAAACAATGTAATGAATCAGCAGAGCCCAAATGGACTACATGAAAAATTATTTGAGCACTTCATATGGAATTAACAGACAAAGCTTATCAGTCGATGTGGACAATTTTGATATCAGTAGGATGTTACCTGAAAATGTGATGCAAGTGATGGCAGAATGAGTGGTACAATATGAAGTAAAGGAAATACTCAAACATGTTATTTTGTAAGAACATTACTTTACATTGAATGAATTTAATTCTGCAATGAACTCTTTCCACTTAAATTACTTTGATGTTAAAGACCGACCTTCTGAAATCACTTTATCCACTGATGATAACAGATTAAGGCAGGATGCCGGTCAGGTGCATGTACTTCTCAAAATCTTGCCCTTTTTATTCTTGACGTTAGGTATTGATAAGCAAGATCCATATTTTTGGAGTAGAGAACTTATTGAAATAATGCATATTTTTTTGTTCTCCCGTTATTTTACTTGGCAGTGTAAGTAACCTGAAAGGCTTAATTATCAGTCATTTCAAGCACTTCAAAGATTTGTTTTCCAACCTTACCATTTTGCCAAAACTACATTACCTTCTACATTTTCCTACTATTATCAAGGACTATGGTCCACCTTGCAGATGTCTTGCATGCGATTTGAGTCTAAGCATCAAGAATTTAGGAGACTTGCTTAAGGGTTCACAACCGACATAGAGGTATTTGTTGTGTAATTTACCGCTGGGACGTCTTTCATCCCGAGTCAAAACCCCGGTTTGAAAGACGTCACAGCGGTAAATTATTACACAACAAATACCGATACGAGGGTTTTGAACCCAATTCTAACCAGGAGATATATTTGAATGTAGAAATAATCAACAAATGCGCAAAACTGATTCTCTCTGAGCGCGGCTGGTACATTTTATCCCCGCCGCAAAAACAAGCGGTGTTGCCTGGCTTGCGCGTGCAGCAACGGTTGAACCGTTGACCTATTTTTATTCACATGCAACAGAGTGCATGCCCCAGTTGGTCAGGTACTGTGAGGCATGAATGTCGTTGCAAAACCGGCGCCAGCCTGGATTTCTACGATAGTTTACAGCTAGAACGTACGGATGTACTGATTGGATTGGATTACATACGCTGACAAATTTATGGTAAGTACCGGTCTGATTGTTCATCCTGTTGTGAATATTAAATGCCGCCGAAAATGTTTTCACTAGGTCATGTCGTGCTCATCTCATTTCATAACTTAATAAGTTAACAAGAATAACAAAGATGTGTATAAGTTAAGTTACCAATTAATTTCTGTAGCGGGCAATAATTTCACCCGAAATTAAATCTAATAGCTCTGCATTCAACACGCACTCAAACACTTTCAATTAAAGAACTATGTATACATGACTGCATAATCCAAATAGATCGCGTACTGTACGGTACGTTTCGGGCATAATTCAAAATCGAGAAGAAATAATGTTCTGTCAAATGTTTAAGATACGGGTGAATACAGCTCGGAGAGCGACCAGATGTTCAGACCTGAAACTGAGAAATGTATGGTAGGCCTACTTCTATTGAGTTTTGTGTTACACTGCATATTAAAATTGAGTGTACCGCCAAAAAACTGTGCCCCACTGAAATAGACCACAAGAAAACCCAGACGAAGTCGAATGGGAATTGTGACCCATGGATGACAACATATCCGTATTTTCAGACTGACCAGCCTCAGCTGACACACTGGGCCCAGGATGCTGAGTAATTTGAAGAGCTGACCCCTGTGAATATTTTGCCGAGTCTTTCGGTCGTGTATTTGAACTTGCAGAGTGGAGGATGTGCGAATATTCTTCGCGCTGTTTGTTAGACGGACCGCTAACATAAGACCACAAACTTGCTTCATTTCTCTGACCTGTCACCGACATTATACCCTGAACTGGTACCCCGTTCCGCCGCAGCACTGTCGCGGCAGTGGCCTTCAGACAGTGATTAGTGTAGGACTTGGAAAGACCGGCCAGTTGAGATATTTCCTTCATGAATGTATCGAGGCGATTGTGACCTTTTTTTTATATTTTTTTTTATTTTTTTATTTGTTCCATCAAATAAATATGTGGCCTATTACAGACATCAGAACATAATCAGCCGTAACTGAATACACATGCATAGTCTTAATACATGTAATAACAATCAATTGATACATGGTCAATTGAGTTCATAGCAATATCCAACAAACAATTGATATCCCTTCTCATCCAATAGATGGAAACACTGTTATCATGAGCTATGGATTATACAGATGGTGCCTAAAAACACGTCTATTACAAGACTCTATGGACCTAGTACATTACCAATATTGTATGGTTAAAGCCATTTTATCATTGCTCACATATCATGTATATATATGTACATGTATACTTAAACCTTTTCTCAATAAACGCATATAGATATCAAGCTATGCCAGTTGTTCCATTTCTCATTGAACTTATTTACACCATTCGATAGCTTTGCATTAACTTTCTCCACCTCGTAATATTTTTGAAGATCATATCTAAAGCTATCTAGAAGTGGCCAATTTTGATTTATGCTGGTCCTAAATATGGAATAATTAATTAACAAAGAAATCAAGTTAACAACCTGCATATTACTACTTGTAAACCCAAAAATAATCGTACTCGCTGTCAAACAAATATGTTTAGTTTTCTTAAGAAGAACCCAATCTGTTACTTGTTTTCTAAATACTATCGACTTTGGGCACTCAACTAGTAAATGGATCAAGGTTTCAACGTCCTGATTATAGAAGGAGCATATGTTATTATCCACTAGGTTCATCTTGAAAAGCAAAGCTCTGCAGGTCAGTGAACGAGACAGTATTCTGTACCTAAACCACCATAATTTAGTGTCCAAAGTAACTGATTTAATTAATGTATATACTTTCGTCCAAGAAGTCTCATTCACACTCAGGCCCAGTTCTAATTCCCATCGATTTTCAGATTTGATACAAAATGGCAACTGGTTTTTGAATATTGCATTATAGACTCCACAGCCCTTTTTCACTGACAATATTGCTTGTAAAAACAATGGAGGGTTTTTTAGTGTACCATACGGCATCACTATCAAATAGAATTTCAGATTTGATGGGGTATGAGAACAAATCTTAATTTGTCAAGGAAGCAACAGAGCAACGTGGGTCATCGGGAACCGCATACATTCTACAATCTTTCCGGGTTTTCTCGTTTGTTGAGGCCGATATGTGTTTTATCATTCTCGTTGATCGACATTGTATAGTAGGACCTATTTTCGTCATCTGTTATGAGGATTAAATGACGCTTCCTCAGATCTCGCAGGCCTTCCTGGCCACGCCTACCGAAGTGTAACATAATGTCGAACCAAACTTTGCGTAAGAGACCCCACGGCGTGTGGGGACTAAGTTTGTTGGAATGGCGAAGTTTGACCATATCTCCTGGACCGATCGGGGTTTTGTGAACGGTGATGTCTTTTCCCTCTCGCTTCATCTGTTTGACAACACCATTGAACACTTGATTGGCTGCCTGGAACGGCCGGTCATGGATGATGTTAAATTTCCTGTTATATGGAGGGCTCGAGAGGTGACGGTTGATGGCTGCGCGCAAGTTCACAAGTCCAGATTTGCTGTACTCCGTGCCATCTTTCTTCCGAACTTCAGTATAAAAGCGACGTAGTAGGTCACCCAGGTGTTCCACCGGTAGGTCTTCAAATTCAGCATTTTCTTTTCGAAAAGATAGCCAATCTGGAAATGAGACAGATATCACATTTGACCAGTCAACTATTCCTTTCAGTATCGAGTAAACCAATTTGTATTTCTTAGTTTTGACTTTAAAGAAATAAAGCTTGATTTTGAAAAAATATAAGCGTCTTGTCGCTATATTTTATAATTTATTTGTATCACCAAATTCCTTGCAGTAACGTAGCGGTAGTGCTGGTCATCGCTCACTTTTACTTCATGTGTACTACGGTACAAGAAGTTTCGATACAATTGTAGCCATTTCATTCATAAATCATTCTCGCATCTCAGGGGCCGAAACTGAGTCGACTTGCTTGTAAAGTGCTATATCGCATTCGTTCATCAAATAATATGCATGCACTGTATTGGCTTGTACTTCATATAGTATATTATTATCCCCACGAGACACTATGTTTATTTTATGTATATGTTTGTGGTGACTGTTGCGCCTTCTCGCACGGTGCCGGTACGCCGTACACAGTTTTTTCATGACGTTGATTTGCCAAGTTATTCAGCAAACCGTCAGAGACTTTCTCATATCTCGGGGTAGCGAAATTTCCGGGAATCATCTCGTCAAAAAAATCCGGGCCGGACAAATCATCCTGGATGTTTAGAAGTTCGTCCGGTACGTCACGGAGAAAACATTCTCCAACACTCTTCGCACCCCTCGATGTGTCAATTTCATAAGTAAAATAAGCTTACCGATGGCAAATTTACCACTCGGCGCTTGGGCCATTTTCCCGCCTCCCTGCAAATGCAACCGTGTTCGAGCAGACGACTGCTTACCCGGACTTGCCATAAAAATATATCGCGCAACTGATTCTTTCAGTGCAGAGAAATAAAATATTTTATTGATTTTTTATACATATTTCTTGCCCAAGATTAATCACAGGAATATGAGAACTAATGAGCTGGAGGTGGTGTTCTCCAGCGTGTAGAAGTTGACCTACATGTCACGTGCTTTCCATCGGTACGGTACCGGGAAAGTGACATTTCCAGCACGAGCAGGTTCGCGTTTGTCTGTATTTGTGAGCGAAGTGCTAAGAAGAACGAAGTTATATTCTATTTTTTTTTCTCATACAGACTAGCGAGCAGTTTAGGGCTGGAAATGGAATGGTCTCGAGTGCCTTTGCACTCATTCAGTGTATCACGGGAAGAATGTTCCTGTGTTATTGCGGGGGAGGTAAACGCACTCTCCCTCAACCGTGATCAGCAGTTTCACGAGGCAGTATTTTGTATTCTTGCAAAATCCGTTGGTATGTGCAAGTTTACCCTATATACAACATGTATTTGCACACGACACGCATAACACAGAAGGTTAGAATAAGCAGCAAAACTTCTTGAATGTCAACAAATGCTTGACAGTACTATATCAGAAACAGCAATGCTGCAACCTACTGTCCGAAGACCTATCCAGTCACCCACTCTTTCGGAATGAAAAGGTATTTGGTCCATCTGTTCGATTGACTACCGAAAAGTTGGATTAATTTATGGACAAAATAACTACTTTCTATGGAGGTGATGAAATTCACATAAGAAGCCTGTATCAGTCAAAGCATGTAACTCTCAATGGAACACGATATGAGGCAAACCAGTGCTTCATTGCAGCAGAAACAAATGGTATAAATCCAACTTTCGAATTAATTGTGGCAGTATATGTTCTCAACAGTTGTCAGGTATTCTTCTGAATTGAAAGTGTATGATACTGTGTTGCACGATGAGCATCTCAAGGCTTTTGAGATTGAGGAGTATCCTTTGCCAGCAGGCACAGTCCTAAGAAAACCTGAAGACTACCTGAGCTACAACTGCTATGGGTCTGTTACATTTGAGGGTAAACTTTGTTCCGTCAGAATTCAGCTGTGATGATATTGTCGATATGTTCGAAACTCATGGCACAGTACTTCTGCTTCATAACGATTGAATATTCGCATGTCTCCAATTCTGTTATATGGCATTGGGATTTTTGACCTTGTAATGCTCCCTTTGGAGTTCACTGTTAACAGATATCCAACCATGATGATATTCAAAATCTGGAGAGCCGACCGAAGTCCAGAATGTAGAAAAACCATTGCTGCCTCCTCCTTGGCAGACCTCCAGAGAAAAGGTTACGTATGAAAAGTTTTGCTAGGCCTGCATATCTTTAGTTATGTTTTTATTTGTATTAGGCCATTGGAAATAAAATATCTGTTTCTCGTCCTCTCTCTCTCGTTGAATTGAAAGCCTAATATTAATGCACTAATCATTGATTTTTCTGAAAAATTCAGTGCTTAATAGCTATTTACTATCAATTCAGCATGAACTAGACCCATAACAGTTACTGTCAAATTGTCATTCTTGGATGTATTCAATATATGTACAAGGCCTTGTATATCTATATTCGACATTATTATGATTTTCTTAAGTAAAGAGAAACTGAACTTGCAACTTGATGTTATAAATGTAGAACAGGAAAGTGATGGAACCGAGACAGATGAAGATCATGTGCTTTTGAGAATCACTCGGAAATCGTTTTACTTTTACAAGTACATCATATTTGTTTTGATTCTGGGTAGCACCAGAAGTTGTTTAATTAACTTTTGGTAGCACATATCCTCATTCTTTCTATCCCTTCTGTAGGTGCAGAGTGTCAAACCTGCGGCTAGTTCATTCTCTCGCTCGTTTGTTGTTTGTATTGGCAAACAGAAAGGACGGGATTCAACAATGCCACTCCCAGATAGAATTGAACTGCCTGTTTTGCGTCCTGCAGTCAAAATTGCGCTATTAAACTACTACAGTAAATACCCACACTGCCAAAAATAGGGTACTTATTTAAGTTTAAGAAACTTATTTCAAGATATTTTTTCTTAAAACTAGAAAATTTTAAGAAACTTATCTCAATAATTGTCAGTCATTGAAAATTTTCTTATTTTAAGAAAAATTAACTCATTTGAGACATTATTGAGCAAGTTGTGCCTTATTCCAAGAAATATTATCTTATATAACATGTCCTCTATCAGGTTTTATCTTATAGGATTTTTTTTACTTAAAAAAGTGTATTGTTAGACAATTTTTCTTAAATGAGTTTACTGGTAGACAATGTTGAGATAAAAGTTTCTTAGGAGTGAGTGAGTGAATAAGATTTAACTTCGCTTTCAACACTATTTCAGTCATATCACGACGTTTGGTTCCTATTCCTTTTTACACCCGGAAGCCACACGGGTATGGTCCTATTCCTTTCCACACCTGGGAACCCCACGGGTACCCCAGTTAGTCGCCTCTTACGACACGCTCTCTGAGGGGCTGAGGCCTATTCTTACCATGACCTGGAGTGTGCACAACGACACCACAAGTCAATCCCCGGGGCCCCACGTTTCTTACCTTAGTATTAAAATACTTATTTCAAGTAATATTTTTTTAAACAAAACTATGTATGTGACCTGCATGCATGTTTGAAATGAATGATTTCATGCATGGGATATAAGTTGTCCATGCCTTAAAAGACTGAAAGATGTACACCGGGTCAAAATGAAAAGCTGTCTGGGTAACATGACTGACCCACCATAAAACCCTATTATGCCTATATCCAAAACTTTTTTTTTTGTTACCTTCCCAATATAACGATATTCATGTGCAAAATAGCTTTCGTTATCATGTTAGAGAAAAGCTCGCTCTAGAAATGGAGGTAAGAAAGATATTTCTGTTTAATAACTTCTGATTGATTCGTCGTAGAATTCCAAAACTTATAGGCGACCACAAGCATGCATACCTACCATCATCGGATCGTGTCATTTAAAACAAGCAAATTGTTGTCTATATCTTATTTGCATAACAGTTCCCGAGAATATATAAGGAATTGTTATGCAAATTAGATAGGCAACAATTTACTTTTTAAGCACAATCCGATGCGGATTTGTATGCTTGTGGTCTATAAGTTTTGAAATGATCTGATGAATCAATCAGAAGTTATTAAACAAACTACCTTTCTCATCTCCATTTCTAGAGAGAGCTTTTCTCTAACTGTTTACCCCTACAGTCTAACTTCTTCAAGATGATCGCCCTCCATGAGAAGGGAGGGAGAGAGTGTTGGGCCTAATGTCGCACTCAAGAAAATTTCACTCATATTACGACATGCCAGTTTTTACTGGTGGAGGCCCTCCATGAGGAACTACTGGATTAGCACCACTTCTATTTGCCACAATTTACATGTATGATCAGTATACTAAAATGCTTTGTCTGACCCAATTTCATTAAATGAAAAATATGCTTTTGACAGAGTGCTTCTGGCTGAAACAAACAAGGTTGGATGCGGTGGTTATAGCTTTCAGCAATGTAGCTTTCATCTTCAAAATTCATTTGCTGTTTAATTCTTTGTTGTTGATGGGAAACGACAATACATGCAGTCAAGCCTGGAAATAAGCACATATCATAAATACCTGTCACCCCTATTTTGGGAAATGTTCTGCACCATGATCTTTTTACCTTTGTAAATGGAGATCCAAGCTGGTGTAGTATTTTGCCATACTTGGTCCAATAGAATAAGACCGCTACATGTATTTTAACATGGATGATTGACTGGGCTGCAGTTCTGACCTTTGGCATTTAGCAGAATCAAAAATGACCAAAGAGGACCCACAAAAACTGTGAGATTGTGAAGAAAATAAACAATTGATCTACTCATTGAAATAAATTGATCTCACCAAGAAAAGAAGACCACACAGTTAACCTTTTGTAAAGCATGCCAATGCTTAATTGCATCCACTTTTTATTTTTTCACCGCATGTTCTGTATAAAACAGTTGTCGGTGGTGAGTACACAATTTCAAAGATCTAACATACAAGAGCAATATGTATTTCCGAGCATTGATCTCTAGCCAAGAGCCACAGTATATAGTCGATTTCTCACTGCATGATTCTGTATAAACCAGTTGTCGGTGGTGAGAACATACATGTACACAGTTTCAAAGATTTAACATACAAGAACAATATATTTCCAAACATTGATCGTTAGCCAAGAGCCACAGTAGTTGATGAACTGCAGTCCACTAAACAAATATTTAAAAAAATGTGTATTGTTGTCGAACTTGTCGCGCACTTGTTGCTTTTGGGCTTTGGAAAGGCACACAATGATATTGCGCGAGGTCATTACAAGCAAACAGACTTCAGATTTGTCTGGATTATAGACTCATGAGTAAGGGCTGTTCCAGTTGACCCCCAGAAGGCAGAAAAAAAGAATATGGGTGGGAGGTTTATCTTAATACAAATTCATCTTTGTTATGTAGAATCAATAAATCTGTCTTCCATGGGGGGTTTTACAGTCCAAAATGGTTTGCATTAGATTTTTTGTTTGATATGTTTAGTATGGTAAATGCTCAATATAGTTCAGAAATATATTGACAAGTCGTCGAATTTTTCGCAAACCGCCGAATAGGGAAATTACGCAATTTCATGTTTTGAAAAAATCGGCCTGGAGCATTTTCACAGTGTTCAACTAAACATAAACTAATCTTTATTTCATAAAATCAGAATGTTTTCTGCAAGCCTATACTGCTTCATGTTTTTTATAAAACGTTTTTTATGCTGATAATCTGCATTTGCAAGGAACAACTCAAAATCTGTTGATTCGCCAGTTTGTGAAAAGGTCGACGAAGTGTGTGACAACATTGCCTTTCAAACCATTCTAGAATGACATGGCCATGGGTCACTGTGGCTTGTAGTATTCAACTAAAACAAATGCACATGATAAAGATGAATTTCTGCTATACAGTAAGTTTTGATCTTTTTCTATACTTCTATCGGGAAGTGGTTTTGGCCCAGTGGTTAAAAAATCCATATATAATGACCATGAATGCATGCAGTGTAAAATACATACAGTTAATTTTTTGCCTAATGAGGACAATCAACATGGAGGTTCAAAAAGCTTCAGCTTGGATAGGCGTACATGTCATAAACAGACAGGCATTTATAATAAAAGCTTTCCAGACATTTTAGAACAATCAAATTTCCTCTGTTCGCTTAAACTAAAACCTGTACAAGTCATACGGTAACTGATGCAATTATTCAATCACAGGAAGTGAAATTTTCCTCCATACAATAATGAGGTTATTAAATTAATTAGGACAGGAATTCGAAATGGTCCCAAAATGCTATTAAAGGCATTATTTCTTTATTTTAAGCCTTAATTTAGGAGGTGATCAAATGTATTGGTTCATCTGATTGAATATATGCCCGAAAATTGGGGGTGATTGAATTCGAGACTTGCACTATACAGGGTAGTCTGCCACCAAGATCGCTAGTGTCTTTACTTTCTTTCTGTGTATTTGCATCGTCTGCGAGGCTATATATATGTACTGTTCCCATTCATGTTCAGCAAAGCGTGACCAGTGAATGCCCACTACAGTACAGTGTAGAACCTGGGACGAGTATAGAGGGATATGAAACGCGGCTCCTCTCTTTGAACTAGGGTTTGTCTCGCTACTTGATATGTTAATGAGTGATTAGTGATTGGTTAATTAGTACGCCTCGTCACTGATTGGCTTTTTGTACGCAAAAGACCGTCACGTGTGCTTCGCTGCGAGTCCCGCCCTGTTTCGCTGGCCGAATACACGTGCTAGTCAACTAGGCTCCATTAACGTGAACGCCAGTCAACTCAATTTAGGCCAAGATTTGTGACCAAAAAAAAATCCTTTACAGCTTAACGAGTGGCAGAAGGAATACATCATGCAAACGACAAGAAACAAAACTAGTGCACGGAGAAAAAAAAATCTAAAAAAACAAATGACCCAAAAGAGTAGTTCAATCACAAAAACGTACAAGAATTGTGAGATTTGTTCAGAATTCTAGATATTTGGCATTTTTACGATTTTCACGAGCAATTATTTACAAAAACGAAAAGGGAAAATTAAAACATTTTGCGTACTGTCAATGACATGCTTGCATATTTTGTAAAAAGTAGCACAGATATACTTCAAAGATTGAGATAAATGAGAAGTTTGATCACAAAGATGGGGGAAAAAAAGAGTTTTTCCTTCCCGCTCCGTCCGCTCAGTTATCGGCAGCGCAGAGCGGTCGAAGTTGTCATGAAAATATGCATCGTTTCGATGAAAATCTCTCAAAAGTTTCTTCTCTCAAAATAGTACCTGTCTCGATCAAATAATCTGATGCCAATTGTTGCAGAAGAACGTTTATAAATCTGGTAAAATCTGGAATGAATTCGTGACGAAAACTAGGCGATGCAAAGAAGTTTAAAACAATGGCGGTATATAATGTCTCGCAGAATCTCGCCAGGCTAGAGTGCGAGACATACATTCAGCGTGAGCTCGCGGCGGCGCCTTTGGTGTCGGGGTATGACTCATATCCCTTTAATATTCGTCTCGGGTAGAACCCAGCAGACGATGCAAATACACAGAAAGAAAGTAAAGACATTAGCGATCCTAGTGGCAGACAGCTGAACCCTGTATAGTACACGTCCCGGATTCAATTAGATGATTGAATAATTAGATCGTTTACCGTACTCTCTTTCTCCATCAGTATGTACATTCAAGAAACATGTTAAGCAAGAAAAAACTACCCATACCTGCCATTATTTCACATTTCTCTGACGTTGTTCAATGTTGTAATTTCCACCTAAACAAATTGATGTTTGCCAATAAATGTGACCGCACTAATTTAGCATGACAGTCCCAATCTGCTCATACCTGTCACAAATATAATGACTGTCATTATACAATCGTATGCACAGAGGCATCCCGATGAAAAGATGTCTGTATGTCACCACCTGTAAGTAGTTCGTCACTAGAATTCTATACGAATTTAGATGTTCACCAATACCTGCAACATCTACGTCTTTGACCAGGAAAAATTGCTTATGCTCATAAATGAAGATGTTCTCAAGCCAAACAAAATTAGGAAAGTTATATTCATCATAACACAACAACAGTGCACAACTAGGACGGAAGTCGGCCCCATGGATATTTACACTACCAGACCTGTATAGTGTTTGGGCGTGTCCCAGTAAAGGAACATTGTGGAGTATTTCTTGATACTGCATATCAAGTTGTGTAATGGTGACTTCATGACCTTCTTTACTCTCGTCCCCAGTACTGAAGAAATGAGTTGGATTTGAATGCACGCCAGTCGTTAGCATTTGGTAACACATCCATTTTTGGTGTTTTACTGCCATGCTTTTAGCTAAATTCTTGAAATGTTTCCACTTAATGGAAGTGAAGAAGCTATGCTTTGCTTCTTACCGCATGCACCAGTGATGTCTGCCTGGGCCAAACATTTCAATTTGAAATGGAAAATGACACATGTAGTGCATTTTGGTTTGCATGTTGCATTTGGATACTCTAATTTAAACTGCGTGTGATGGGCTTCTATAAGCAGTCTAAGCTTCATTGGTGTCTCAGAAGAACAGACAAGACTGATAACAATGTGTGCTATCTGTATAAGAATAAGGAAGGGTTTCCATTTGGAATCTCCCGGAGGAATTTTCGGCCCAATGGTGAAAGGCAATACTGAACACAGTGTCGAGATACATGCAGATGTTTGTTTAACATTTACATCAACAACAATGTGCTTTCTTTCCATTTGTTCTGGTTTGTCTTTTACCTCTATGTAACTGTAAGGGAATGTAGCAAATTTCTCATTCAGCCACGGCAGTGAAAACCATCCCAGTTCATACAGAAAGGAATTTAGGAGAGCTAACTCATATGGGATGACGCCTTCCAGCAAAACATGCATGGGATCATGAACTAAACATCAACAGACATCAAAGCTGACCAAGTCGCTCAAACAACTCTTCTTGTTTATTCCCCATTCTTTGCTCCAAAAAAGTATGAGCTGCCTTAGTCAAATTTACATCTGAAAGAATTCTGCACTGCTCGGCGTGTTCTTGTTTTGTTCGGAGTTCAAACTCTTCATCTTTCAACACCACTTTCATATCTCTAGATGATACAGTACAGGGTCTACAAGGTTTGCTAGCAAAGCCTACACCTTCCTTGAATCCACCCAACCATGCTGCTGCTGGAGTGCCTGCAGGAACCATGTCGAGGTCACCCCTCACCAGCTCTTGTCTGCCATTAAAGTTAAATTCTATACCAGTTGTTGAAAGGCGAAGAACCGTCCCAATAAAGTCTTTCAGTAATACATTTGTACCGTGTTTCTTCAAGTGTACCTACAAGGCTACTGCTACTAAAAATATAGAAGATAATGTTTGACCTGAATTCTGGTGGGATGTTTCCCTGTGTCATGGGTTCACTATCTCTAATTCGTCAGTGTTCGAAAGTATTTGTAAAGCCCCAATATTTTGAGAAAATAGGCCATGAGTCTTCAAATATCCCCCATCACTATCATCTCTCTGGATATTTTCATCAGCACTGGAGTGAGGATGTTGCAAAAATCTTTGCATTTCTGACAGTTCAATTAAATTACTTCTTCTGGAGCGACAATATTACAATAATTTTGTAGAATTGGTTGCGCCTGTAATTTGTACTAAAATGAGAGAATGTTAATTTTCGGCCTGAAAATTCTTCTTTAAGAATATCAGGATCAATTCCAGGATTTTCAAGCTTAGACATAACCTCCTGAGGACAGTCATCAAACTGCTTATCACTTAACTTTTGACAAGTTTCTAGTTTTAACAAATATGCTGCCACTACGTGATCATTTGATTTTTCTGAATTTGCAACAGCATGCATGGCTTCATCTGCATTTTGAGCCAACCATTCATCTTCCACTGAAGTATGTCTCATCTAGAACATTCCTGTGTGTTCTGCACACATGGACCCTATAATTTTGCCACTTTCTCGTGCTGAACAATTTTCATATTCACATATTACATGAAATCTAGGGTCGTTCTTATGTAATCTGACAATATGTGAGCGATACTGATTAAAATATCCAGTCTCATATGAACATATGCTGCATGCAAAGTAGTTATCATTTGACATTGTGGCGACATTCAGTACGACATTGAAAAGCACAAAACCACTCAAAGCATACACTAAGCGTAAGACACCTATCAGTATAGTATGGAACTGTGGCAATGCCAAACAAAATCTGGTAGGTGGAAATTCGAGCAGATCAATATGGATTTGTTGTAAACTTGGCACATACAAATACAGTAAATTAAGAAAATATGGTTGCTATGCCTAGGCCGCCTATGCCTGACTGTATCCAAGCCCTGTAAGCTTATCTGACTGAACCTGGGTGTGATCAGTTCAGTCACAGTTTCAAAATTCAGTTAATAACACCCAAGGAACAGGACTATGGGATTATCCTTCGTTTGCATACTCACGAATGGCACTTCGACTGATGAACAGCAGACTGTCCGGTTTGAATTTTTTCTGCGTCCTTCTCATGTGTTCTGCAGACGATTCGTAGTTTTGGCGCGAAAAGACAGATCCAGTTCTGCTCCACTGGGCATGCGGTACGCCATGTAAAACTCTACCGCTCGTAGAAAATGCTCTGATTCGGATTTAAACATTTTATCGAGTTATTGACGCAATTCAAGACCTGTATTTTAATTAGGAACGATAATGTCCAATTCCATGGGTTCGGTTGTCATAAAAACAGACCAATGGATAATACATTACGTCACCGTATATGGACTTAGCGTAGCAGAGGTTAAGTGTCAAAAGCGGGTGTCGCATCATTAACATATTTTTTATTATATAACGTTTTATGGTTCTTATTGCTCTGGTATTTTTATAAGATACCCAGATGAAATAGTTAGCTATTTAAGTTTTGGATATTTTAATCAGCTTGTGTAAATATTTCTCGGATGTTCCCGGTAACTGCCGTGAGTACTCGTTCAACATAAAGGGAGATAAGTTTGGCAGGCGATGATCAATATGAACATGTAGTGTTATTGACAGATGACTTCAGACTTCAGCTAATGAACACTTGGTGTTATTTTGTTTATCACAGATGGCTATGCTCACAAATTTACGTCATTTGCTGTAATTTAGCTCGTTTTTGTGAAATGTATATGATCAGTATTGACTTTATCCAGAATATCACACTATATATTGTACAGATATGAATGACAACTGTTAAAGGCGTTTAACTTACTGGTCGGGCCAGGGTTATTTCAATTAAAATGTTCCTTTAATCAATTAATGACGCAACCAATTCATTTCGTTTATTGTTATTACATCCCCCATAAATATATTGAGGTTTAATAATTCTTTCACAAGAAAATGAATTACAGTTATTTCAAATTCTTATAAACATCAGGCGTTCATGGTGTTAATAGAAAAATATTACGTTCTGGGACCCTTTTCTAACACCTAGTGTTAAACTTTCAGCTTTAGATGTTCAATTTCGAACACCTGAACGCGTTCAAACACAACACATGTTTTAACAGTGTAGTTTTGAAAAAACTATTTGCAAACATTTAAAGATTTTCTGTGTGATTTTGAAGTGGATATAGAAATTCCAGCATTAAGTTAACTTGTTGTCGAGGAAATGAGGGAACCTGACTTCAAACTCTCTAGCAAAAACCCAACATGCACTTCACCAATTTTTTCAACTTTCTCTTACATCTGATATCTTACACCTTATTGCATTCAAAAACAAAATTCAGCCTGGTTAGTCAGTTTTATTTTTCAAAAATCAACTGTTAACATGCTCATCAATAGCTAATAAGAACTAATTTCATAAAACAATTTGCTGGCTTTCACGTTTTTCTATGTTATTTTGAAGTGGATATAGAAATTCCAGCATTAATCTAACTTTGTGCCGAAGAAATGGGAGCACCCGACCTCAAACCCTCTAGCTAAAAAGCTGCATGCACTGCACCACATTTTAAGGGCCAATCCATCACAAGATCCATACCTAGGTCTGTATAAGCAAGTAGTCTGGATAGATGTATTGAAAGGTCCTGGATTTAGGGTATATATTTGAGAGGTTTACACTGTACATCTCAGCTAATCGACACAAGCTGGTAATGTTAACGATTGCCATCATTTCGATCAACACAAGCTGATAATGTTCACTACTTATAACTGCAGTCATCTTCAGGGATAAATTATAATATTAATCCCTTAATAATTTATCCCTGAAGATGACTCGGTAGTTCAGTCGGTATCCCCTAAGTCGTCAGTTGGATTCTCACCCGAGCCCGCATTTTCTTTCATGTTGTTTCACAATTTTTTAAAATAATTTATATCTGAAGATGACTGCAATTATTATTAGAAACATTGTATCTTCCAACATATCAAAAATTCACTTGTTATCGAAGCAATAAACCGCCTACTTGTGAAATGGATTGAATTATCGAGCTGTTTCCGACTGGACGCTGTGGCTCAGTCGGTAGGGTGGTGAAATGGTATCCCCTAAGTCGTGAGCTCGATTCTCACCCGAGTCAGTATTTTCAGGCAGGGTGTTCACAATGTAGGAGTATAATTATATTATAATGTTCACGACCACCGTAATTTCAACCAACACGATTTGATAATGTTCACGACCACCGTAATTTCAATAAACACGATTTGATAATGTTCACGACCACCGTGATTTCGACCGCCACAATACGCAATCTTCAAGACCACCGTCATTTCGTTCAACAGCAGCTGGTAATGTTCACGACAACGTCATTTTGATTGGCACAAGCTGTTAATATTCAAGACCACCGTCATTAGGATCAACACAAGCTGCATGGTAAACATCACGACCACCGTCATTAGGATCAACAAAAACTGATAATGTTCACGGCCACCGTCATTTCGATCAACATACATTTGAGCTTATGTTGGAATTTAAATAGTATTCTCATTCAGTATATCCCCTTGCACACCCATTTCTATGTGGCTTGCAGACTTCTGGGTTACTACTAACAAGGCAGTGTATGATATAAATCCAAGGACTGTGTGTATCAGAGACAAATAAACCAACCACATTGGAGTGAATTCTTCAAACAAGTATCCCGATAAAACCATATGAGTCATAGTACCCGTGTATTGCGTAACGAATATGTAGGTCATAAGCTTGCCAGATAATGGTACAAAATATTGGTCAGTCCAGAACAAAGTTGTGGGAAGGACGGGTGAAAGGAATAGGCCGAGTGCTCCTATAAGAATCCAAAAAGTCAATTCTGGCAACTGGGAGATGAACACTAATGCAATAAAGCAGATGATCTCACCAACATAATCAACTATCAACAACGACCTAGGTCCTACAACCTTGACAAGGAAAATGCTTATGAATCGACCCCCTGTATACCCTCCCCAGAACACAGCGGTTGCCACAGATCCGCTGGTTTTAGTCCAACCAAAGAACTCAACTAGGAAGGTCATTAAATAATTCACCAGTATCTTGTCTACACAGCCGTAAGAGAAAGAGTTGATTCCCAGTAGAGCAAACCCCAGAAATTTAATATATGTTGGAAAGACTTTGCGTTGGTCGTTCCGTTGGACTTCGACGTGGGCTGTCGTGATTTTGCCACACAATAACTTGGGAGTTATAATGAAAGTGAAAAATACAGACACCCCCAGCAACGCACATCCCGAAATAATAAAGGCTATATAAACCAGAGTGGTTTTACTTTCCGATTGTAAATCTAGCCCAGGTTGACCACATTTCTTCCCAACGTGCGCTGTGGGGAGATAGGAACCGTTTGCATCCAGCGCTCCAACCATTATTTCGTGACTGCATATTCGACTTTGGTTTCCCGTATTTTCCATGGTGGAATTCTGGTTGTCTTCTAGAGGACCATTCGTCCAGTTTGTGGCCGGCCCCGTATCAAGAAGGAACGGGTTTGTGATGAAAGGCGCTGTAATCCCGCCGACACAGAAAACGAATGTCAATGCTTGTAGAACGGGGCCAGCTCTCCGTGACCACATTCTGGTGCACATAAGTATGCAACCTGAAATATGAAGGGAAAGATATGATTTGAAGGCTGCTGAAATAGAAAAAAGTAATCAAAAGGATGTCCCCTTTAAAGCGATCTGAAGTCCACGCTCTTTCTCTGCAGATCCTAATGTGATATACGAAAAACAAGTTTATCCTCCACACACGATCACGGTATGTGAGTGCTTGAATACAAAGGTGCAGTTACGAAACACCATTAGCTGTTGAGTTTGTGAAGTCAAAAGTTAATTTCTTTAGTTCTACATTAAATGGAATCGTTCATACAGAGCAAACATACTCAGTGAAAAGGGACGTAAAATAGCGTCGACTGACGTTTGAAATTGAGCTTTCGTCTGTTTTTGGTATTTTCGTATACATTTTAGGACGAATTTCGTAATATAAAAAAATTCTCACATTGAACCAAGACGAATGTAATGTTTTAATGTCACCATATTCACCATTACATTACTTTGTAATATCAGTTGTACTCATGTTTTATATATATAAAAAAACACAAGCTAAAATGTAGACGAAAAAGCAAAAATGTACGAAAGCTCAGTTTCAAAACGTTCGTCTAATGATAATGTAATATATCTTGGCTGAAGATGGCACTGATCGCACGAAGAGAAATTTGGAGGAACAATATGATCTGATATGATGTATCCCCGAATATCACAAACCAGATTAAGCACGTGTGGATACGCAGACGTATGTTATAGACTATGGACACGGAAATTCCTTAATTGACGACGACTGAATAATGTTCTCCAGTGTTGGTGAGGTACCTAGCAAGTTTGTCAAACTAAAAAGAAGACAAACCACGGGTTCCAACACCAATTGATATAGGGAGAGAGAGAGAGTGAGAATTAAGGTTTAACGTCGCGTTCATCAATATTCCAATTGATGTAGTTGAAATGTGAGGAGAATAGATATAACGATGAGAAACATGTTGCTTGGCTCTGATGATTTCTATTACATAAAACACAGAATAAAGAGTACAGTCAAAATCCAGTTGTGAGATCGCCACAATTTGGTATATACAGTGCTGGCGTTCCAGGCCTCTGGCTACCGTTAAACGTAATTCTTCGAATATATATACGAAGGTCGAGTCCAGGCCTAACATTCGCAATCGTCAAGCTCCTGACTGGACCACATTCAACACAATGAATGCAGAAAATCGCGCATACAGACATGTATATCTATTGTCAATGAAACTACTAGCATTAATACGGTTAATAATAAGTAACTGGTGTAATATTCTTTGTTCATATTGCTCAAAACAGATCTAAATAAACGCTTCTTCAAATGACATACTTTAACTGAATGTCAAAAATTAAACACTTTAAATCACGGATGATACCGAAAACTAATTCACGACAGTAACATCTTACAGCAACAGATAAAATTTTTTTGGATTGGGCGGCTGAGGTCCGAAACGTCTATTAATATATTTATTAGAGTATCTCCCTATATAAATTGTAATGAGATAAAACTGCATATTCCCCGGTCACGTGGGTGTATATTGCCCACTGAAACTGCATATTCCCCCCCCCATGGAATATACACCAAAGGGAGATAATTACAACAGAGGTCGCCCCGTTCTCTCGCTCGCGCAAACAGTCGATCACGGAGTAGTTCGTGGAGCTGAGTTTAGCAGCAGAATACAGCAGAAATAAATATTTCCTCCATCTATAATTGTAAGTAGAATCGTACCCAAGCACATTATTGGAGTAAATAACAAGCGTCATCGAACAACTATACGTGTGTTGCGAGATTTACACGATAGTAGTGAGGCAGCTCCGAATCAGTGAAATCTCGTGCATGATAAAGTATGTTGCAGGCGATTGCCCGCTAAAAACAACCAACTCGGAAGGATTGTGAGTAGTATAGTCTACCATTTTAAACTCAGGTTTTGCCGGGGGAGATAACTCTTGCATCCACCAGGGGGCGCCACCAGCTCAATTGACCTGTGAACATGATAGGACATGTACTGACCTGTCTGTGGGGTTTTTCTCACAATGTCGTACACGGTCGTCACCGAAGAGACACGGAGGTGACCGAAGATGTTACGGAGGTCACCGAGAAGTAGTAGTAAAAAAGAGTATTTAAACCCCCATTTTGCCGGGGGAGGTAACTTTTGCATCCGCCAGGGGGCGCCACCAGCTCAAGAGATCAAAAACTACCTCCAGCACAGAAGAGTTCCAATCTAGGGGGAGGTAACTCTGGGTGACTAGTTCCGGCAAAGGGCCCCTGGGCATGTATTCTTCCGCGGTGTTGCGGCCTGGCGGTGATGCGGTCGCGGGAAAAAGCTTCCGCGGAGAAAAAGTAGTCCCCAGACTTCAGATACGCTGCATGGTCCGATTGGGTCGAGTGAGGTATCAAAGTGAAGCATTCGTGAAGGGGCATCCAGTCATGGGTGGGTGCATGTAAAATTAGGATTTTTCCCGAAACTATAAAAAGCGGAACACGGACTTTACCCCTAAAATAGGGGAAAACACCTATCAACCCTAGCCAAAAGGGCTAATATCGATCCCCGGGCTTATTGGGACCTGCCTATCAAGTCAATGGGGTGGGTGCATGTAAAATTAGGATTTTTTCCCGAAAATATAAGAAGCGGAATACGGACTTTACCCCTAAAATAGGGGAAAACACATATCAACCCTAGCCAAAAGGGCAAATATCGGTCCCCGGACTTGTTGGGACCTGCCTATCAAGTCAATGGGGTGGGTGCATGTAAAATCAGGATTTTTTCCCGAAACTATAAAAAGCGGAATACGGACTTTACCCCTAAAATGGAGACATCTTCGGTGACCGAAGATGTCACGGAGGTCACCGAAGAGACACGGAGGTGCCCGAAGATGTCACGGAGGTACTCGAAGATGTCACGGAGATCAGTGGGTTTTTCCCACAATGTCGTGGGTGATAAAATTCTCCGGCATTCTCCGGCAATCTTCAGGGGCGAGAGGGGTCCCTAGTGTACCGATTGGGTTGTATGAGGTATCAATGTGAAGCATTCGTGAAGGGGCATCTGATGGGGTGGGTGTTGGGTTGAAATATCGTCATTCTGCGCATGCGCGGTAGACCAAGTGTATGGAAATAGACGTTTTGGGGTCTAGGGGAGCCCATAGTGGTCCGATGGAGTCGAGTGAAGTATCAATGTGAAGCCTTTGTGAGGGGGCATCCCACGGGCTGGGTGTGGGGTTGGAATATGGTCATTCTGCGCATGCGTGGTAGACCAAGGGTATGAAAATAGACGTTTTGGGATCTAGGTGAGCCGATGGAGTCGTATGAGGTATCAATGTGAAGCCTATGTGAGGGGGCATCCGATTGGACTAGGGTCTCGGCCGTTGTCAACAGGTCAGAGAATTCTGGGAAAAGGGTGTGGACATAGACGTGTTAGGGTTTAGGTGAGCCCCATTACGCCGTAACGCTCTAACATAACGCCTTGACGTCATGATATAGACCGGTGTGAGAACAACAACAACAACAAGGATGACACTTGAGAGAAAAACAACGAGGTTTTTTTTCATATAGTTTATTTTCTCCAATGTTACATCATACCCACGCTGGGGGAGCCGCGTTGGGTATGTTTACAACTCAAAAAGACTCTTGCTCAATCAGACGCCACCATTTGCATGTGTCATATTCGTTTCTGTCCGTTAGATGTATTCTTGTCCAATCAGAAGTCGCCATTTCGGAAAGTTCCATCCTTGCTCGGTGTGACCTAAGCGTCGTCGGGCAGGCCTGGATATTCTTCGGGCAGCATGTCCTGAAACAGTTGTTTGCGCATTCTGATCGCATTTTCCAGGGCCTCGGTGGGTGGTAGCCCCATAGCCTCTTCCAAGTAACGCTTGGTCTTCATGATGGACCTGTGCGTGGGGCCGCCTTTCATTTCAAGCGGTAGTAAGGTATACTGTTCATAGATCGCCATGGCTGTTTTCCAGATGCGGGGGCGCATTTGGGTGTACGCCTGTTGTAAATTATCCTCTCCGGCGTCCTCGATCGCTGCAGCGTAAGTATTGATAGCTGCTGTCACAATACGATCCCAGAAGGTAGGTTCTGCCTCACTTTCCACGGACGCAGGCTGACTATCTGAGGTCAAGCTCTCCGTATCACTAGATAGACTCTCAGCAATCTCTGTTTCGGTATCAGTCGATACACTCAGTAGTCTCTGTATCAGCATCCGCCTCAACGGACTCCTCAGAGTCTTCAATCCCATGTATATTTTTCTGGTGTCGCATCATATCGTAATGTCTGGTGAACGTGCGTTCGCACTCAGAGCAAGTATAAGCCATGTTGACGGTTGACCGTCGACTGTGCGTGTTTTTGGAAATACGTTTGCTTTTATAGGCAGAAACGCCCATCAACACTTAGCTTAACGCTTCAACGCCCTGGTGGATTAGCTCAGAAGCTCTGATTTCCATGGAATTGACACCAATTCATCGAAATGCAGTGACACCCGTCAACGCCCGTCTCAACGCCTTAACACACTTTCTAAACGCTTTAACGTCGTTTAATGATGCGTTTGAACAAATGTTTCTTTTGTGCTATTGCTGTGACATACGCCGCTTTCCAGTTCATGCCCGAGGTTTTCAACATCGACGCTGTTCTTTCAATTTCCATATGGACTGGGTCCTTATCCAACAATTTCATATGGGTCACGAGGTCGACATACCGCTGACGTAAAGTCCGTCGTAGTCTGGGTGCCAATCTCTTATGGGCTAAAATTGCGGCTTCCTCTTTCGAATACCCTTTGCGTTGAAACTTGTTTTCTGTGACCCCCAACGTCTTGCCCATCTCGGCGTTCATACTTTCTTTGAACAAATCCTTCCATAGCCTCGAGTTCACATTATGTTCATTCCCTTGTACGGGTTTGAGTTGGTCCTTCACGGTTGGGTGATATTCCGGGACTGATGGTATGAAGGGGCCCCGCTGTATGAGGGTGGGTTGCTGCTGCTGCTCTACCAGATGTGGACTCGGTGGATGGCGTCGGGGTATATGACGTTGCGGTGATCCCTCGCCGGGTAGCAGGTGGGTCGGCAACCAGCGATCTTCGGGGGTATGGGCTTTTAAATCTACGAATAGGTAGCCGTACGGACGACTTGTTGCCCCTTGAAACGCCTGCATGAAATGGTCGATGTTCTGAGGATAAATTCGACTACCAAACACACGGATTTGTGCTCTGTCAATGGGATTGGAGAACAATACAAAGTATTGGCAGTTAAAGGCAATATCTCTGGACGCCTTTCCTTGAGGAAAGAGATTCTGGGTCAAATAGATGACGGACAGATTCCTATGATGGGATCCTTTAGTAAACAAGTCGGCAACGTGTGAATTGTCCTTGGCCGCACTCATCAGATCATCTAGCACTACCACGTTGGTCTGCTCGGGATCAAAGTAATACGATTCGTCTATGTCGTGAGGAATCCCTGGGACGAAACTCACAGTCTGTGATCGCGTAGTTTCGTAGGCGGGCTGCCATTGGCTATAACACCAAACAAGACGTGTCGGAGCTGGGGTTGCCACACTTTCCTCTAAGAACTTCATCACCCAGGACGTCTTTCCACATGCCGTAGGGCCGCTCACCGTCATCGTATAGGGATGCTCTACTGCACTTGTTGGGCCTATAGCGGGACTCGGCGGTGTCTCGTGGTTGTGTTTGCCTTGAATGTGCCTGAGTATACCATCGCGACGAGAGAAGGTTCTTTGACAGAACGTACACGTACACGACATGTTGATCTGTCGACCAATACATAAGGACTGATGAGGGACACATGTTCATTCTTGTATGTACAGACACCACCACCAACACCACCACCACACAATACCACCACACACACACACACCACCACCACCACATTCCACCACCACCGCCACCACCGGGCGTTGACGGGCGTCAACCCCCGGTGGTGATGGTGGGAGCTCCCGTGTGGCAGAGCCCTTGGATCGGAGCTCTTGGAGCTCAGAGCCTGCGGAGCTCAGAGCTCGGAAGTGACATTTGCATATGACCTCTGTGAGGTCACTTCCGTTTCCGTTCACGTGACCGGAACTGACCTTTGACCCCTGCGAGCGCTAACAATACCGGATAAAAATTGCGCGCAGGGGTCAAAGGTCAATTCCGGTCACGTGAACGGAAGCGGAAGTGACCTCACAGAGGTCATATGCAAATGTCACTTCCGAGCACTGAGCTCCACAGGCTTTGAGCTCCAAGAGCTCCGATCCAAGGGCTCTGCCACACGGGAGCTCCCACCACCACCACCGGGCGTTGACGCCCGTCAACGCCCGGTGGTGGCGGTGGTGGTGGGGGTGGTGATGGTGGTGATGGAATGTGGTGGTGGTGGTGTGTGTGTGTGTGATGGTAGTGTGTGGTGGTGGTGTTGGTGGTGGTGTCTGTACATATAAGAATGAACATGTGTCCCTCATTAGTTCTTATGTATTGGTCGACAGATCAACATGTCGTGTACGTGTACGTTCTGTCAGAGAACCTTCTCTCGTCGCGATAGTATGCTCAGGCACATTCGAGGCAAACACAACCAAGAGACACCGCCGAGTCCCGCTATAGGTCCAACAAGTGCAGTAGAGCATCCCTATACGATGACGGTGAGCGGCCCTACGGCATGTGGAAAGACGTCCTGGGTGATGAAGTTCTTAGAGGAAAGTGTGGCAACCCCAGCTCCGACACGTGTTGTTTGGTGTTATAGCCAATGGCAGGCCGCCCACGAAACTACGTGATTACAGAATGTAAGTTTCGTCCCAGGGATTCCTCACGACATAGACGAATCGTATTACTTTGATCCCGAGCAGACCAACGTGGTAGTGTTAGATGATCTGATGAGTGCGGCCAAGGACAATTCACACGTTGCCGACTTGTTTACTAAAGGATCCCATCATAGGAATCTGTCCGTCATCTATTTGACCCAGAATCTCTTTGCTCAAGGGAAGGCGTCCAGAGATATTGCCTTGAACTGCCAATACTTTGTGTTGTTCTCCAATCCCATTGACAGAGCACAAATCCGTGTGTTTGGTAGTCTAATTTATCCTCAGAACATCGACCATTTCAAGGGGCAACAAGTCGTCCGTACGGCTACCTATTCGTAGATTTAAAAGCCCATACCCCCGAAGATCGCCGGCTGACGACCCACCTGCTACCCGGCGAGGGATCACCGCAACGTCATATACCCCGACACCATCCACCGAGTCCACATCTGGTAGAGCAGCAGCAGCAACCCACCCCCATACAGCGGGGCCCCTTCATATCATCAGTCCCGGAATATCACCCAACCGTGAAGGACCAACTCAAACCCGTACAAGGGAATGAACATAATGTGAACTCGAGGCTATGGAAGGATTTGTTCAAAGAAAGTATGAACGCCGAGATGGGCAAGACGTTGAGGGTCACAGAAAACAAGTTTCAACGTAAAGGGTGTTCGAAAGAGGAAGCCGCAATTTTAGCCCATAACAGATTGGCACCCAGACTACGACGGGCTTTACGTCAGCGGTATGTCGACCTCGTGACCCATATGAAATTGTTGAATAAGGACCCAGTCCATATGGAAATTGAAAGAACAGCGTCGATGTTGAAAACCTCTGGCATGAACTGGAAAGCGGCGTATGTCAGAGCAATAGCACAAAAGAAACATTTGTTCGAACGCATCATTAAACGACGTTTAGAAAGTGTGTTAAGGCGTTGAGACGGGCGTTAAGGCATAACGACGGGCGTTGGCGGGCGTCACTGCATTTCGATGAATTGGTGTTAATTCCATGGAAATCAGAGCTTCTGAGCTAATTCACCAGGGCGTTGAAGCGTTAAGCTAAGCGTTGATGGGCGTTACTGCCTATAAAAGCAAACGTATTTCCAAAAACACGCACATTCGACGTTCAATCGTCAACATGGCTTATACTTGCTCTGAGTGCCAACGCACGTTCACCAGACATTACGATATGATGCGACACCAGAAAAATATACATGGAATTGAAGACTCTGAGGAGTCCGTTGAGGCGGATGCTGATACAGAGACTGCTGAGAGTGTATCGACTGATACCGAAACAGAGATTGCTGAGAGTCTATCTAGTGATACGGAGAGCTTGACCTCAGATAGTCAGCCTACGTCCGTGGAAAGTGAGGCAGAACCTACCTTCTGGGATCGTATTGTGACAGCAGCTATCAATACTTACGCTGCAGCGATCGAGGACGCCGGAGAGGATAATTTACAACAGGTGTACACCCAAATGCGCCCCCGCATCAGAAAAACAGCCATGGCGATCTATGAACAGTATACCTTACTACCGCTTGAAATGAAAGGCGACCCCACGCACAGGTCCATCATGAAGACCAAGCGTCACTTGGAAGAGGCTATGGGGCTGCCACCCACCGATGTCCTGGAAAATGCGATCAGAATGCGCAAACAACTGTTTCAGGACATGCTGCCCGAAGAATATCCAGGCCTGCCCGACGACGCTTAGGTTACACCGAGCAAAGATGGAACTTTCTGAAATGGCGACTTCTGATTGGACAAGAATACATCTAACGGACAGGAACGAATATGACAGATGCAAATGGTGGCGTCTAATTGGGCAAGAGTCTTTTTGAGTTGTAAACATACACAACGCGGCTCCCCCAGCGTGGGTATGATGTAACATTGGGGAAAATAAACTATATGAAAAAAACAACTTGTTGTTGTTGTTGTTCTCTCAAGTGTCATCCTTGTTGTTGTTGTTGCTCTCTCTCCGGTCTATATCATGGCGTCGAGGCGTTATGTTAGAGCGTTGAGGCGTATTGGGGAAAATAAACTATATGAAAAGAACAACTTCTTGTTGTTGTTGTTCTCTCAAGTGTCATCCTTGTTGTTGTTGTTCTCTCTCCGGTCTATATCATGGCGTCGAGGCGTTATGTTAGAGCGTTGAGGCGTTATGTTAGAGCGTTGAGGCGTAATGGGGCTCACCTAAACCCTAACACGTCTATGTCCACACCCCTTTCCCAGAATTCCCTGTCTGCGCATGTGCAGACTGTTGACAACGGCCGAGATCCTAGTCCAATCGGATGCCCCCTCACATAGGCTTCACATTGATACCTCACTCAACTCCATCGGCTCATTAGTGGCTCACCTAGATCCCAAAACGTCTATTTTCATACCCTTTGTCTATTGCGCATGCGCAGAATGACGATATTCCGACCCCACATCCACCCAGTGGGATGCCCCCTCACATAGGCTTCACATTGATACCTCATACGACTCCATCGACCCACTAGTGGCCCACCTAGACCCCAAAACGTCTATTTTCATACTCTTGGTCTGCCGCGCATGCGCAGAATGACTATATTCCAGCCCCACACCCAGCCCGTGGGATGCCCCCTCACATAGGCTTCACATTGATACTTCACTCGACTCCATCGGACCACTAGGGGCTCCCCTAGACCCCAAAACGTCTATTTCCATACCCTTGGTCTACCGCGCATGCGCAGAATGACGATATTTCAACCCCACACCCACCCCATCAGATGCCCCTTCACGAATGCTTCACATTGATACCTCATACAACCCAATCGGTACACTAGGGACCCCTCTCGCCCTTGAAGATTGCCGGAGAAGGCCGGAGAATTTGATCACCCACGACATTGTGGGAAAAACCCACTGATCTCCGTGACATCTTCGGGTACCTCCGTGACATCTTCAGGCACCTCCGTGTCTCTTCGGTCACCGAAGATGTCTCTATTTTAGGGGTAAAGTCCGTATTCTGCTTTTTATATTTTTGGGAAAAAATCCTAATTTTACATGCACCCACCCCATTGACTTGATAGGCAGCTCCCAATAAGCCCGGGGACCGATATTAGCTCTTTTGGCTAGGGTTGATAGGTGTTTTCCCCTATTTTAGGGGTAACGTCCGTGTTCCGCTTTTGATAGTTTCGGGAAAAAATCCTAATTTTACATGCACCCACCCATGACTGGATGCCCCTTCACGAATGCTTCACTTTGATACCTCACTCGACCCAATCGGACCATGCAGCGTGTTTGAAGTCTGGGGACTACTTTTTTTCCGCGGAAGCTTTTTCCCGCGACCGCATCACCGCCAGGCCGCATCACCGCGGAAGAATACATGCCCAGGGGCCCTTTGCCGGAACTATAGTCACTAGAGTTACCTCCCCCTAGATTGGAACTCTTCTGTGCTGACGGTAGTTTTTGGTCTCTTGAGCTGGTGGCGCCCCCTGGCGGATGCAAGAGTTACCTCCACCGGGAGTTTAAATACTCTTTCTATACTACTACTTCTCGGTGACCTCCGTAACATCTTCGGTCACCTCCGTGTCTCTTCGGTGACCTCCGTGTACGACATTGTGGGAAAACCCCCACAGACAGGTCAGTACATGTCCTATCATGTTAATTGAGCTGGTGGCGCCCCCTGGTGGATGCAAGAGTTATCTCCCCCGGCAAAACCTGAGTTTAAAATGGTAGACTATACTACTATTGTGCTCTTGCAACATCAAACATAAAACAATATTTTGCTCAAGGGATAATAGATTAGCACAGAATTAAGTTGATAAATATAATAATGAAATTATTGTCTTGTTGTGAGTGAAATATGCAGTTTTGTTGCCCCTCGGCTGTGCATATTGCCCTCGCCTGCGACTCGGGCAATATGCACATCCTCGGGGCAACAAAACTGCATATTCCCCTCAAAACAAGTCAATATTTTCATAATATCTCACGAAAGCCACTTTTGCAGGGATGAGTTCATGGTCGGGGCAGGCATTCTCCCCATGGAATGACGCCCTCCCAACTTTCGTTCGAAAATTAATCGACTTTTCGAAGGTCACTTGCTTTTGTGCAAAGTGTATCTTAAATGCTTTTTGAGTTAAACTTGAAAATGTACCAGTTGAAACATACTGATGTTTAAAGCTGGATTTCCCGCAATTTAGGAACTTGTAGGGCATACTCAACCGCATCCTTCAACGTCTGTTAAATAGTACGCTAACTTGTGCCGCTAAGACTGGATGTACACACTATATGTATCATCCCAGTATAACTTACCGACGTCTAAAGGTCCGACAAATAAATTCCGAAGACCATATATGGCAACCATCAGAGGGAGGTAACTACACCATGGTATAACAATTGTTAGAAGGCCGGTCATCACGGAAAAGAAGATGAACAAGATGTCGTTGTTGAACTTGTCGAAGAGGCTCCCGCAGAACAAACAACCCGCCAAGTAACCGAAGGCACCGACTGTAAACAACAACGATCCCCTCTCGACGTCGGAATGTGTGATCAGCAACAAATCCAGAAATGCAACCCCTTCCTGCCCACGATAGATTCCCTGTATAAAGTAATTATACAAAACGTTTTAGCGCCATTTGATTTAACCCATAACGTCAGGCCCAGGCAACTGCGCTCAAAGTTCGATTCCTTAAATATCAGATTTCGTACGTTTACGTGAATCGTGAATCTCGCAACACACCAGGCGTTCTTGACACTTGTCGGAATCACGACCAAGTTTTTTAGGGACCAAGTCGTAAGACTGGCCCGTGTTCTTTTGGTTTTATTCTTTTTTTTTATTTACTTTTTTTTCTTCCGCCTGATTTGTGCAGCCAACACCGCTACACCAATGAAGCCGAAATTTCACATAGTGATTCCACCACCTGGGAACTGACGAATATTCCCTGATGAAGCCCACTGGTCGAAAGCCCTGGCGCCATCTTGGATTTATCAAAAATCTTCTCTTCTGAAACCACCGGACCGATCGACTCGAAACTTGGTATACATGTTCCATGATCCAACGCATCGACAGCTTGCTCGATGCGAGTTCGTCTGTCAATTCAAAATGGCCGCCAGGACCATTCTATCTTTGTTGTTATTTTAATTGTTTAAAGAAGCATTTCGACGTTGAAAGTAATCAGATATATGTATCAGAACATGACGATCCAGCATACGCAGATATCAAGTTCCTAGGTCACGTGGTTTGGCCGCCATCTGGAATTTTGTGCAAATCATTACAAATTTTGCTAGGGCGTATTCCTTTGAACCCTGAGAGGTACAGCTTTCTAGTCTACTACATTGTATTAGGAATGATATGATCTGTTGCACTGAAACTAAATACCATTGGTTGGCCGAGCGGTTTAGCAGCTGGAACGGATGAACCTATCTACACGAAACTTGGTTCACGTGATCGATGGGACGAGTCCTTCAAATGATACTGAAAAGAACGTTGATCAAAAAAAATGGCCGCCATAGGCCAATCAATATTATAGGAATTTTAAAGTAACTGATTTTGCTGGCGAAAACGGCTATACATATATATATGTTATTCGACATGATGAAGAGCGAATGGGTCCCAGAGTCGGAAATTACATCGATTAGCCCGAACGTGCTCCAAAAGGGCTCGGGGGATGCGAATTTCAGTCATCCAAATGGAACGGAATTTCATATAGTGGTACCGCATGATGAATAAAATAACATGTATTGCTATTGATCGATCGGTTTAGCGGCCATCTTGGATTGATGAAAAGTCACTGACCCTAAAATAGGGAAAGCATTAAGAAGCATATTTTTTGTCTGTACATGTATTAGGGAGAGATATTTCATTGGGAAAAGTTTCCGTCAATCAAAACGCATTTCAGGTTTCTTCACGGAATACTCATTCCACGTGGAAAAGTTGCCTTCAATCCAGACACATTTCACGGGGACCCATTTCACGTTTCCTGCTGTCTAGATACAGGTCACGGGGATGTGTTTCCTTCAATTCAGACATTTTTCATGAGGAAAGGTTTCTTTCAATCGAGACACATTTCACGATAAAGTGTTTCCTTCACGAGAAAATGTTCCCTCCGATCTAGACACATTCCGTGTAGACGTGAATCCTTCCATCAAAACGTATTTCATAGTAAATGTTCCTACAATCGAGGAAATGTCTCCTTCAACCTAGACACATTTCATTGGGAAAATTTTCCTCCGATTCATAAATATTTCACGTGGAAGGTTTACCTTGGATCCAAGCTTATTTCACCGAAAAAAGTTTTTTTCAATCCAGATATTTCAGGGAGATATGGTCGATCCAGGTATATAAAATGGGGGAATGTTTCCTTCAATCCAAACGTTTATTGGGAAACATTTCCTTCACCCGAATAAGCATTTTCCGTTGATGGGCACAGAAGTTCACTGAGTGGACAGCGGCTGATTACAGAATGTATAATCAGTTGACTACAACAGTAAATGGACTATATTTGTTTTTTTTCAAACCACACAGATAAGAAAGAATTTACCCAAATACAATATGCTGCAAGGATAAACAAAGTTCGTAGAACTCTCCTACGTTGTTGGACCGGTGACATGACCATGTGTTCTTCTTCTCTGCTCGTTTCTGTGTTTGATGACATTTCTCCTTGTTCGTTGGATGAGCCCTTGTCTTCCATGGTTTCCAACTGATTCGGGTGGATTAGTTGTTCGTCTCATGTGCTAACACGGATCTGTTTCAGCTGGATAATTGGGATAATTGTGACGCGTAAATGCAAAGTAAAGCAATCACATTCGGATTCCCGACAAACTTTGAAAACGATCCATATTTAAGGCGTTGGGCTACATATAGGCTTTTATTTGCGGATAGTCCGCAATGCGTATGACCTATATTAAGCGCCTCGAATGCACTTCGTTATACGGGACGAAATAACATGGTTATTAGGCTGGTTATGGTTGGCCATCCCTGCCACAACTCGATATGTACTACCATGGTATAAAGTATTTGTATGATCCCTGTAAATATTTTGTAATGATTTAACCTTTTCCAATGGGTTCTTTATAAAACCATACTATTTGGGGGAAACAAAATATTTGGTGGTCGGCCATTTTGTTACCTTCATTTTAGCACTGGAGTGTATATCGTGCCATATGGGAATTGGAGTTGAGGGTAAGCAAAAAATTCGTTGAGGTCATACGGATGGTCTTTAGTCGCCAATTCTTCCCACCTCTTGCGTATCGCTCCCAGGTGAAGTTTGAAAATACAGGTTCGTACCGGGACTTCGCCCGTACTGCTACTGAAGTTTCTAATGAGAGGGAAAATATGGTGAAAGGAGACTGAAAATAGAATAAATAATACTAATGTGGCATGCTCGGCGGCTTATCATAATGGAGATATGTCAAATAGAGATGTCTTATTCTCACGATAGAGCAGGACACTCCTGTGTGTATGTGCTGTACTGCTCATAGTATCAGCGGTCCGAGCCAGGTTATATATCGGCTTTGTATATATCATTCAGAGATAGCTACAAATAACCTGTAAAACCAGCTAAATATATCCCATTTGCTTTGCACACAGATTGAAGGAGGGTGGCGGTTCAATTACAAGAACTACAATCGTGTTATTACTGAAACTGGCAATGCATAGTGCGTGTTGCTGGCTGACCTGAATGGTGATAACAAAAAGTCTGTCTCATTTAGGCTGTGCACCAAACAGAAACATAACTGAATTAGGTTAAGAATTTGTTACGGATTTTGGGGTCAATGTTGAATTCAGGGACATGTGGCCGTTAATGTCAGTCCAAACTAGTACTATGGGTATTTTCAGGGAAAATTAATCCAGGAGCTAGTATGTGCGGTCATTCATTTCAAAACTACGAATAACCAAACTTGACATTATCCAAGCTTTGAATGACTAAATTTACTTTCAAACGAACACATTCAGAATGGATAATGCGCATGTACAACGGTCAATTTTGCGCTCAGAAGTTAAATGGCCCGAGAAAGGGGAGAGAAATTCTGATTATTTCTTCAAATTAGAAAAGCGCAATTTTATTACTAAAAACATGTCAGCGATCATAAACAATGACGGAACTCTAGAAACAAGGTCAAGAGAAATACTGAAGGAACTGTCTCGTTTTTACTCAAAATTGTATCGTAAACCGGATTTTATAGATGAAGACGAAAATGGTGTTTCTCAATCAAAACGTCGTTAACACTGTTGAAGATAAGATTTAAGATGAAAGGCCACATCATACAAGCAGAATGCTATCTTGCGCTGAAAAAGATGAAAAACGGAAAATCTCCAGGCTCCGACGGTTTTCCTTCGGAATTTTACTCTTCCTTCTGGCATAAGTTTGGGGCATTTTTCGTCCGATCGATAAATTACGCATATTCGGTTGGATCACTATCTGACTTCCAGAACAGGGAATAGTTAGTTGCCTACCCAAAGGGGATAAAGATGGAAATTTCTAAAAAAAACTGACGCCCGATCTCGCTTCTAAATGTTGAAAACAAAATCGCATCGTACTGTATAGTCAATCGAATTAAGAAGTATTCCCGTCTATAAGAAGCAAAACACAAAAGGATAATCGCTATATAAATGACGCAATGAAGGATATATATCCACCTTCACTGGATTTGAAGGAAACTACAGATAACCCTACAGGCACATCATATTTAGACCTATATCTCTATAAAAATGAAGCGGGCCTTCTCTCTCTCGTCAACTGTATGACAAAAGAGATGATTACAATTTCGACATCGTAAACTATCCCTTTCTGGACAGTAATATTCCAGTGGGACCTGCATATGGCGTATACATATCACACCTAGTAGCATTTGCTAGATCCTGTGTTAAATGTGACGATTTTAATCAACGTCACCAAACATTGTTGCAGAAACTTATAAAACAAGGCTACACCACTAAGCGCCTCCACTCAAAGTTTCTCAAATTTGGCGATACATATCGCATGCTGATAGCAAAATAGCTATTAGCTATTTTAGCTATTAAAATAGCTATTTTGATAGCAAAAGAGCGTGGCGTGCACGATCTATGGCGTTACGTTTCGTAACTTGTGTCTAATTCCGCTTAATCAGGGGCTAGGGGCCGTATGAACCCATGTACTTCAAGATCCTTATGGTACTCATATGAACAGTCACAATCAAAGCGTGACTGAGATGCATCATTCTTCAGATGACGACTTTACAACGAATATTATGGATTAAGAATACTGATCAGCGATACGGATTTGATATTTTTGGAACATCATGATGTCTTGCCGGCATCATTGAAAACTGTTGAATGACCGCTTCTCTCTTGCAGGAAACAAGCCTATGTTTATGTATACTATGATTGTCTTTTTGAATTTGGTGCTAATACTGTTATATGGAATAGGTCTTCGGATTATAGACGCGGAGATTCTCTAATGGACGACGGTTGAATTATGCATGACGGATTAGACGCTTGTAATTCGCAAGCTTGCAGATCTTTATTCAGGGCAAGGCTGCAAGATTGCAGCCTTAATTGCTTACGGCATGTCCTGGGGCTGCGAGCTCGAGTAAGCTTGCACTAGCTGGCAAAACTGAACGTTGTCTGGGTTGCGATGTTTCCAATGCAAAGTAGAGGCAATCTAGGGGCAAAGTAACTCCCGCTAACTTGGAGTGTGGGCTTGTGGCAATCATTAATTTCCATAAGGGTTGTCTTATTGTCTTCTCACAGGTAATCCCAATTTGACCCCCCTCAACCCCACCCATGGGGCAATGCCCATACTTGTTTGAGAGAAAGAGAGAATTAAGGTTTAACTTCGCGTTCAGCTATATAGAGTCAATCAAACAAAATTATTTTCAAAATGCCTAATATATTTGCAATTTCTACTCGGTCAGTAATCACCTGGTTTCCATCGTTGAGATGATGAACGATGGGCTTGGAGCTTTTACCTTTCATTCTTTGGATGATATTCCAAACTTCTGTTATAGGAGTATGCGTAATGATCATTTTTCCAAGAATCACGTTTATTCTGTTTCATGGTTCTACGAACTTTAGCTCTTGTAACTCTGAGATCTTTCGAATGTTCAGGGTTAGGGTGTCGGCGGAAATATCGTTCAGCTTTCTTCCTACATTTTCTTGCTTCTTTGCAGTCCTCATTAAACCAAGGTTTGTGCAACTCCTGAAGATATGGGAATGGTTTGGTTGACAATTTCTATCAGCGTATTTGAGAATAACTGTATTGGATCTGGAAAATCAGCGGAAAAATATGAAACCGGAATATTCACAGAGCTGTCCAAGTTAGAATATTGATTATTCGTAGCATTATGCGTAATATTGTTTTGAAAAATTTGGTTACCATAGCAATAATTTCATCGAATCGTATATATGTATAACACAGGAAACATGAATTGGGTGTGGTCGGTCCAAAATAGTTCTGTCAATTTTGTGAGCAAGACATTTACAATGACGTATCTATTCTATCTCTACATCACACGGTTATCGACTTATACGAAACACAGTTTGGACGACGGCTATCTGCTGGATGTAGGATTTGAGGCTCGTACTTCACATACTGAATACGGCCTCTGAATAGATGTATACCACCAGGTTCTTCGCTGATTTTTTGTGGTTTAATGTAAATGTCGAATATATACGCACAACATAGGAAAACACAATTTGGGCGTGCCATACCCCAGCCCCGGAATATCATCCAAAATAGATCCTTGTCACACTTCGGCACAATACGTTTCAAATACGCGTATATGTTGAATATCTACATCGCGTGGTTATCGAGTTATAAAACTGCAGACAGACGGACAGACAAACATTAAGACTTTATATGTATAAATAGATTCCTCGTACATGTATACTTGGGTATATTATGTTATAGATAAATCAAGTTCAGTGAAGAAGTTTTTCATGGCCATATTGTTGATGACCAGACTTGCTTTGGAATAGAGGGTAGTAGTACACGACAGAAATTAAATTGAGTTCCTGCTTGCACTATCAAAGTTTCATTTTGGTTTGGGAATACAGGTCAGAAATTTATTGTTGGCCATTTTTGCTGAAAAAAAAATGATACCCAAAGTTGTACATCCAAATAATTTTTGAAACACGAGCTGTCGAGAACAGGCTATACATTTATGATCGACCTAAGTGTTCCTTCGGAATAAACGCTTGAGACAGGCCGAACGAATTCAAAATTCGCTAGAGAACGGTACGGGCCATAATTTTTTGCCCATCTGTCGTAACTGAGGTTCACTTCTGAGGTTCACTTTCGACTAAGTCACTGGCTTGAGAGTACAGGCCAGAACATTACTGTTGACCAAGGTGAATGTAACCAGGTATCCTTCACACTAAAACATAATCCATCATACACTGGACTCCTGCATGGCGGGGGCAGGTACGCAGCCAGAGGTAGATATTACAATGACGAAATATAAAAAGGCAGACACAGCTCGTGTATTTACAAGAATTTGGTATGTTGAGAGATAAATACAGATCACATCCAGCTATTCATACAGATGGTTCTAAAGATGGTGCTACTATCTTTAGTTCCAAAACTAAAACATTTCGTCTTCCAGGTAAGATTTCGATTTTCACTGCCGAGGCCAAAGCTCTATTGTCAGCTTTAGGAGGTATTGGGTCTACTATAGGAAGAAAATATGCCATATTCTCAGATTCACTGTCATGCCTTCAAGCGATTAAGAGTGGAACTTCAACTCATCACACCATCTTGAACATTCTACAAGTACATGCCCGAAGTTTTTATCAACAGATTAATGTTGTGTTTTGTTGGTTGCCTAGTCACGTTGGCATCAAAGGAAATACTGAAGCCGATGGAATGGCTAACTACAAGCGTCTGGTCCGTCATTCATAATTCATCCGTCGTCCATTAGAGAATATCCACGTCCATAATCCAAAGACCTATTCCATGTAACATTATTAGCACCAAATTCAAAAAGACAATCATAGTATACATAAACATAGGCTTGTTTCCTGCAAGAGAGAAGCAGTCAACAGTTTTCAAAGATGCCGGCCAGACATCATGATGTTCCAAAAAATATCAAATCCGTATCGCTGGTCAGTATTCTTAATCCATAATATTCGTTGTAAAGTCGTCAACTAAAGAATAATGTATCTCAGTCACGCTTTGATTGTGACTGTTCACATGAGTACCATGAGGATCTTGAAGTACATGGGTTCATACGGCCCCTAGCCCCGGGTTAAGCGGAATTACACACAAGTTATGAAACGTAACGCCATAGATCTTTCACGCTACGCTCGTATTTTGCTATCAGCATGCGATATGTATCGCCAAATTTGAGAAACTTTGAGTGGAGTCGCTTGATGGTGTAGCCCTGTTTTATATGTTTCTGCAACAATGTTTTGTGACGTTTATTAAAATCGTCACATTTAACACAGGATCAAGCAAATGCCATGTGCAGGTCCCACTGGAATATTACTGTCCAGAAAGGGATAGTTTACGATGTCGAAATTGTAATCATCTCTTTTGTCATACAGTCGACGAGAGAGAAGGCCCGCTTCATTTTTTAGAGGTATAGGTCTAAATATGATGTGCCTGTAGGGTTAGCTGTAGTTTCCTTCAAATCCAGTGAAGGTGTATATATATATCCCCCACTGCGTCATTTATATAGCGATTATCCACAGCGAGAAGATCGTTTATATAGCGTTTGATGAATGAGAAGTAACGGTCTTCGAATGGATCGGTTTTTGAAAGTCATATTCATAAGAGAACAGATATAGGTCAGCCAATAGGGATGCACAATTAGTACCCATGGAATACCTATATGCTATTGATATATTGTGTTGCCAAATTTCACATAGATATTTTTAATGAGAAATTAAAGCAACTCTATAAACAAAGAAACATCCCATGAATGATATCTCTTGTATGTAGTCGAGCTAAAGAATGCTTTATGGCTTCCGACATTAATATATCTACGATCAGTTTTCTTGAACACAGATACTATTAATGAACTTAGACGGTCAATAAGGTCCTGATGAGGGATTGTAGTATAGAGAGTCGAAAAATTCCATGTGGATACATGTCTGTACGGTATGTGAGTTTTTCAATATCCACATACATTCAACGCCAGAGTTTTTAGAAATAGTGGCGCAATAGCTGTCCCAAAATGCTTTTACCTCCTGAATGGCCCTCGTCAACAGGGTAGACAGCCCTATATAATGAAGTTGATCCTGAAGTTGAATTCCATATAGCGATTTCAGACCCTGTGTCTGTGCTTATGCGAGAAAGCTGTTTCAATCTTCATAGGATGCTGTGAATAATAACAAACTTCATGACTTCCAAAAACTGTAGGATATACTCATCTGAGCAGCGGTAAACGTTGCGATCAAGCCATAATCAGGCAATGTATAATCGGCCGTACACGATTAACTGACCAGCATTTACTTAAAAAAAGAACCAGCTCCAAGGTGTTTTCATGTCACGAAGATCTCATAGGGAAACATATTCTGATCGTCTTATAGATTTGAAGATTGTGAAAGATTCTTTTTATCAAGCAGCTACTTTACGAGATCTTTTTAGTCGGGTAAAAGAAGACTGTATTTTTGGGTATTTGAGAGAAATCGGTTTGTTGTATAAACTTTGATGTATGTACATTTTTTTGCTGTGTTGTGTACATTACTTCTGGATTGCTGGGTGTCTAGATTGTTTTTGTTGGAATGCTTAAAATTTCCTTTGATCGTCGCTTTCTAGATGAAATATTGCTGAAATCGACGTTAAAGCTTACTCCTTCCTCTCTCCCTCGTCTAAGCTGTAAACTGCCACAAATGACGGACCTTGAAGGGCATTGGGGGTCAACCCAATTTTTCTAGTGCAAGATGTTCCCAAAGTGGTTATAAGAATGGTTATGGTTGACCATCTCTGCCACAATTCGATATGTTATTCCATGGTATAAAATATTTATAGGATGCTTTTAAATATTTTGTAAAATAAAATAATCTTTTCACATGGGTTCTTTATAAACCATATCATTTGGGGGAACAAATTCCAAAGATGCCAATATTAATATGTACATCTGTACCTTAGATATAATTTGTGGATAATGATCTGGGTAGAATAACCTGTCGGAGACAGCGGTCACGTTTTGATTTTTGTTCATACAGATTTCTTCTCATTTTTCTGGCCTAAAACTGCATGAAACTAATTTGTTGCAATTGTAATAATGATATAATTAACAACAAATAACATACATCCAGAAAGGATTACTGTACGCCAGTGAAAAAGCACTTGGTCATTATAAATAGATGATAAATTGCCTTTTATCGCCCTTTGAATCCAACTTTTTTGGATGCGTTACAAGTCTGTATCAAATCCCTCTGACACTTCAGTGATTGTTTGTATATATGAAAATTTTCTGTTCCCTATCCTATGATGGCCGAGAAGGGACATCGCTGTATTGTGTTATGAATCTGGACAGACACACGAAGGCAGGATGCGAAGGCAGGATGCGAAGTCGCGAAGCCAGGATGCGAAGTCGCGAGGTCAGGATGCAAAGCGCGAAGTCAGGATGCGAAATCAAAACATACAGCGCGAAGTCAGGATGCGAAATCAAAACAATGCGAAGCGCGAAGCCAGGATGCGAAGTGGCGAAGCCAGGATGCGAGGTGGCGAAGCCAGGATGCGAAGCGCGAAGTCCGGATGCGAAATCAAACAATACAATGGAAAGACTGGAAGCAGAGCGCGAAGTCAGGATGCGAAGTCAGGATGCGAAGCGCGAAGTCAGGATGCGAAATCAAAACAACGTGGAGCGCGAAGTCAGGATGCGAAATCAAAACAATGCGAAGCGCGAAGTCAGGATGCGAAATCAAAACATACAGCGCGAAGTCAGGATGCGAAATCAAAACAATGCGAAGCGCGAAGCCAGGATGCGAAGTGGCGAAGCCAGGATGCGAAGCGCGGTCAGGATGCGAAATCAAACAATACAATGCAAAGACTGGAAGCAGAGCGCGAAGTCAGGATGCGAAGTCAGGATGCGAAGGAGGAAGTGAAATTATTCTAATTTGTACCTTTTGCTTTGCATTACTGATGTTTTATAGAAATTCAGAAATGGTAATTTGAATATTTTCAGATCTGTCGTTTCGGGAATGATTAAAACCGACCAGAATAATTGATAATTAATATTGAAGGGCTCAAAGCTTTCGTAATACTCTAATTAGCCTGGTGACTGTTCAGGTTGACATTTTTATTCCAATCTTACAAAATTTCCAGTGAGCCTGGTGTGTGAATGGGCCAGACCATCTAAAAACAATTGAGAATTATTGCTTACCAGATAAATTGCTAAGCAAATCAAAGTGGCAGTATTTTAACATTATGCTAACCAACGAAGTGCTAACACTCTCGCAGGACTTAGTCTCGTACATTTCAGTTTGAACAGATCATCCCAAGGCTGGTTAAAATTAATTTCCTGTTTAGCATGATGTTAAAAATGATGTTAAAAATAAAATCCCAAAACATTGCCTCGTTTTTGTGGATTTTTGTTATTCTATCAAGGGATGATTTCCTGTCTTCACTATATTTGTGGGAACTCACAACCAGCAATAATATATCTTGAAAACGGGAACCCAGTTACTCTTATTCAAACATAAATGGGCCAATTCCCATGGCATCCGGCTATCTCCCACGTGGTATTTTTAGTGTGACAGTTTGGCGGCGGAAAATGACACTTGGACTAAATAACATGATATAGCCTACGAACACCCTCCACGTAAATTTTTGTAAAACTCTTATTATTAAATTTGTTAATTAGGGTATGTTGTGATTCCATAATGAGGCTGAGCGATCCATGTCGATGATCATGATTTTGCAGAGCCGATAGGCCTACACCCCGAGGGATGACGGTAAATTTTGGGTGGCACTGAAAAGGACCGTTGCGAGAGCGACATGCGTTTTTAGCGGGCTTGAGACCGTTGCCGAGAACCGTATGATACCATGCGGTATTTCCCCTCAGTGATAGATGGTTTTGAATTTCGAATAATATTTGAACAAATATATATCAATTTGTGTATTTTCAATTCTGGTTTATAACTGTGCAAGCTTTAAATGCACACCCAAAGCCTGTTTTATCGAACTATTTGATTTGGCTGTTTCTGTGGTGGACACTGACGGGGAATTCTGGAAATGAATTAGAACACGGCCGATTTGTACCATATAGAATAGACAAGAATATCTCTTTATTTATGCTTATATTCCAAAGGGTTGACGTAAACAGAGAAACAATAAATTGGCAATGTTTGGCGGCCTCGGCCTTGACAATCTCGACTTCGGACCCCAAACTATATGCATCGTCGGATGAATGATGTAACTAGTTTATTGAACAGAAAAATCGTTTGGCTTGTATCTGGATCTAGTTTCATTACATTTTAGTGTACATTTATTGATATATCTACTTCTAAATCGCTTGACTTCGGTCTCGGAAAGTCGATTCCAAAGATGAGGAAGAAAAAAAGAATAAAAATAAGAAATTTGGGGCGATCGAATATTTCGGGGCGGGTGGTGATGCTAAACAGGAAACTTTTTTGACCAGCCTAATGTTCGCGAATTACGATATTGACCTGTACGTAGACTTTTGGCATGGAGTGACGAGCATACGAGTTTTAGACAATAGCCCCAAACTAACAACTAATTATCTTACTGTTTGTTATTAGACTATCTGTTTCTGTGTGTATATATTTATTAGCACATAACAAGGATGTATGGAAATATTGATCCTTGATTTCACATTTTATATCATCATCTTAGAATTGGCCCGGATCGTTTCGGACACAGGGCTAAGTAGCACTGTTGTGTCAGAGATATATTTTTTAGAGTTTTAATTTAAATTGCTTTCTTAATTTTAAAATTTTAATTTTTTCCAATTTTAAAATTCCTGTTTTTTTGTAGAATCACTAAATTATCATATAGCTTACTAAAATACTCATACATGGCCATATTTTAAAGCGAGAGCCCGTGTTTGTCAAGCATGGAAAATTACACTATATATAAAGACCAATTTATCTGGTAAGCAATAATTCTCGATTATTCCTAGATGGTATGGCCCATTCACACACCAGTCTAACTGGAAATTTTGCAAGATTGGAATAAAAATGTCAACCTGAACAGTCACCAGGCTAACTTACAGTCTTACGAAAGCTTTGAGCGCTTCAGTATTAATTATCAATTATTCGGGTCGGTTTTAATCATTCCCGAAACGCCAGATCTGAAAATATTCAAAATACCATTTGTGAATTTCTATAAAACATCAGTAATGCAAAGCAAAGGTACACATCAAAATAATTTTACTTCCTCCGTTGCTGTGATAACAACAACCGACAATAATCTTCAATTGCCCCTACAATGCATATTAGGAATCAGGGCTACAAACCGGTCTCGTTTTGATAGGATCATGCGCAATGCTGATGTTTTGATTTCGCATCCTGACTTCGCGCTCCGCATTGTTTTGATTTCGCATCCTGACCTCGCGCTTCGCATTGTTTTGATTTCGCATCCTGACTTCGCGCTCCGCTTTGTTTTGATTTCGCATCCTGACCTCGCGCTTCGCATTGTTTTGATTTCGCATCCTGACTTCGCGCTCCGCTTTGTTTTGATTTCGCATCCTGACCTCGCGCTTCGCATTGTTTTGATTTCACATCCTGACTTCGCGCTCCGCTTTAATTTGATTTCGCATCCTGACTTCGCGCTTCGCATCCTGACTTCGCGCTCCGCTTCCAGTCTTTGCATTGTATTGTTTTGATTTCGCATCCTGACTTCGCGCTTCGCATCCTGGCTTCGCCACTTCGCATCCTGACTTCGCCACTTCGCATCCTGGCTTCGCATTATTTTGATTTCGCATCCTGACTTCGCGCTTCGCATTGTTTTGATTTCGCATCCTGACTTCGCGCTCCGCATTGTTTTGATTTCGCATACTGACCTCGCGCTTCGCATTGTTTTGATTTCGCATCCTGACCTCGCGCTTCGCATTGTTTTGATTTCGCATCCTGACTTCGCGCTCCACTTTGTCTTGATTTCGCATCCTGACTTCGCGCTTCGCATCCTGACTTCGCATCCTGACTTCGCGCTTTGCTTCCAGTCTTTGCATTGTATTGTTTTGATTTCGCATCCTGACTTCGCGCTTCATCCTGACTTCGCCACTTCGCATCCTGGCTTCGCATTGTTTTGATTTCGCATCCTGACTTCGCGCTGTATGTTTTGATTTCGCATCATGACTTCGCGCTTCGCATCCTGGCCTCGCGACTTCGCATCCTGCCTTCGCGACTTCGCATCCTGACTTCGCATCCTGACTTCGCGCTTCGCATCGTGGCTTCGCACTTCGCATCCTGCCTTCGCATCCTGCCTTCGTTCTTCGCATTCTGCCTTCGCGACTTCGCATCCTGCCTTCGCGACTTCGCATCCTGCCTTCGTGTGTCGGTCCAGATTCATAACACAATACAGCGATGTCCCTTCTCGGCCATCATACTATCCCCAAAGGAAACAAGACATTTAGACTTTGTTGCCCAGGCCAGGCATGGTAAGCTATGTCCATGTTGTATAGACGTAGACATCCGGCCCCCACCCACTATTACCGAATCAACAGGACCTCAGAACAAGAGTTTTGGGAGGTGTGGGCGGCGGTATTACGGTGAAGTGTCGAAATATGGGGTCTCTATATATAACCCCATGCTTAGTATAAAAATACACCAAGGTGTGAAACCCACTTTGGGTGTATCGAGAAATAAACGGTGTACCTCCAACCAAATACATCAGCACATTCTACAAGTGTCACTCTACATATTCCCGTCGTCAAATTAGTAGATTTGTGCAATTTTTACCTTTACTAGGCGATTCAATAAAGTAACAATTTCTCAAAGCCAAACCTCTTCACAAAACAGATCGACCTGACTATTTATGGGCTTAATTTGACTCCATTTGTAAAATCATCAGACAGAAAAATAATTTCATTATTTCTATAATAATACATATTATTCAATAATTCAAGACGGTGGACATATGGAATAACTCGAACTCTTGCTCACCTTGGTAAATGTTTTCCGCCAAATTTAAAAAGACTATTTTTTAGCTCGAAACAGGCATTTGCTAGAACTAAGCTGTTTCGCACTATAGCTGTCATCTTAGGTAAATTGTTGAGTCTATTTCAATAATCATCCACAGAAAAGAATGGTTACATAATAGTTATTACAAGCGTCTAGTCCGTCATTCATAATCCAGCCGTCGTCCATTAGAGAATATCCCTATACTACATACAACCAATTCAGCCTGTTTACCCATTCGTAACAATTAGTACAGTGAATATTAATTTACAAACGATTTTTGACCTCATTTACCAAAACCCCTAAATAAGCCTAAATTGGAATAATTAACGTGTTATCTAAGACTAATTTGAAACTGATAACATAAAGCTAATTCAGTTTGGTACTCATTCGTAACGAATTGTATTGTATCATGATAATTTCTTTGACACACACGAGATAAACTACAAAAAAGTGTATTTAACAGTTTAGCGACGCTTACCTGGACAACCTGGCCATGCATCACATTTGCTGGAATCGCCTTCCCGATGGTTGAAATCCATTTCGTCCTTCACTTGGTTCAAGAGTTACAGTATGCCTCTCGGATCATCGGTCGAAGTTTATCCCGACCTCTTTGGAACATGGAGAACATCTCCTTAAAACATATCTTCTGGAGAAGGCCATGTGGTATGTCGGGACTCATAGCAGCACTCCAGTAGAACTTCTTCAGATCTTCTGCGCAGATTTCTGCGTGGTGTTCAATATTACCGAACCGTTCTCTCTTCAGCTCGGCAAGAACAGCCCTGGACATATCATTGCACTGAGTGAATCGTGGGTCATGTATAGTATCAACTCCTCTGTACATATCGTGCAATGCCAACACGGAGAGAAATCAACGCTATTTTTCTGTACTTGCCTCAATTCATTTTGCGGGCACCAGTTTAGAATTTACCAAGATGTGAAGATGTGTGTCTAGGACATATGTCCCCATCGTTTTCAGACGTGGTCCTCCAGTTTGTTTTTGAAACTCTTCAAATCATCTGACTGACACATCCGTACTTTTTCGTGTTCTACTATCTTTCCTCTCAAACACTAATTGTAGTTCTGTATCGGTCAATTTTGAAACGCTGCCGTTTGCCAGCGAACTACATAGTCGAAACTGTTTCGATTCGACTGAGCATCCACACTGGCAGACGACCTGATTCGGCCTGTCACCATGGGTACGCTCGCCCTGAGATATCAAAAAAAAAATTGGAGGCTACTCCTGGCCCATCGAGCAGCAGATCTCGCCATGGAACGTTTGTCCTGTTCAAAGCTCTGCCGTGGTATATGACAATTATTCAACGGTACGATATGATTATTCATCACTGAACATCATTTGTAGAATGATACGTGACAGGCTCTCAACCAATGGAAATATAACGAATGTAATAATATAATTTATTTGAAACTTGACAGCAGTAACTAAGCGATAAGCCGTAGAAAGTCTGCTAAAACAGGACACATTTTCTGTAACGAACGCTTCAATTTTTAAAGCAGCTTCCACACCAAGGTCGAATTCATGAGGAATGCTTGGCATTCAGTAATACTTAAATTCATCGAATATTCAAATAAGATCTATAGATTCCACGTCATTCATTATGTATCACTGAAAATGTGGGACAAGCCAAATATGGTGAGAAAGTGGTCAATTACCCACACCAGACAAAAGTTGGTTCACAGTCTTATCCTACTAGTCATTGGTATAAGCCATCAGCTTGTATTTCATTCCGTAACTGTATGTATTACGCAAATGTGGGAGAATGACCGGTTTAAAATCATTGGTTGTGGTGCAAAAGAGACTATTGATGAATATCGGACAAACGCTGGTTGCCCGCCAGATCTCAGCGAGTTCTATGAGCGAACCCACTTCGGGAAGACAGTTTGACATTTGGTAGTGCTGGTGGTAAAAAGGAACTAATTCACCGATTCAGATTGTCGGGCAAAGTTCGTACCCCGAATGTATCGGAGTATGAGACAGGCTAGCCCTGCGATTGGTTGATATTCAGATAAAGTGCTGGTGGTTGAATATCAGTGAGTGAGCCCCAAATATTGTCTGTAAATTTCCCGTAAATCCTCCGCGTAATTAACGCGCGCTGGCAATATTTACGGCCAATTAAATTCCAGTATTTTCTTCAACGCGGAACTAGTGAAATCGGGCACCCCGGGTCGGCCTTGTTTAGCTTGAAATTGGTACTGGATAACATCATGTTTTCATACCGTCTAAGTGATCACTGGCATAATGTGATGAAACATGATGTCCGGGAATTATTCGTCTGATGTCAGTAAAATAGAGATCTTTTAGTGAAATCATGTCATTTACCATTGCGTGGGATAGGGAAAATATTTATCTTCTGGCTCTCTCGGCACGGTATAATACCACCAGGTGCTTGGATTATCTCCCTTTATGTCACGGCATTCAGCATCTCGGGCTGTTCCAAATTATTATCTATTACTATGTGACTGAATGTCTCGGTTTAGTTAAAAACTACAAAGTTGAGGTATTTATACTGACCCGGGCCTATGCTCAATTGGATTCAGTTTGTCGATGGAGGGGGGGGGGGGGGGCATTTTATTTTTCGGAGATCGGCTGTAATATTGCTACCAGCACTGAATCACATGATAAGGTTATTGATCAGGCAAATGTATTTGGATTCCCCTTTCTAAAAAGGAACTAATTCACCGATTCAGACTATCGGACAAAGTTCGTACCCCGAATGTATCAGACTATGGGAGAGGTTAGCCCAACGAAAAAGTTGATATTCAGATAAAGTGCTGGTGGTTGAATATCAGTGAGCGAGTCCCAAATATTGTCTGTAAATTTCACGCAAATCCTCCGCGTAATTACCGCGCGCTGTCAATATTTACGGCCAGGTATTGTCTTCAACACGGAACTAGTGAAATCGGGCACCCCGGGTCGGTCTTGTTTCCTTGAAATTGGTAATGGATAACACCAAGTTTTCATACCGTCTAAGTGATCACTGACATACTGTGATGAAAGATGTCCAAGAATTACTTGTCTGATGTCGGTAAAGTAAAGATCTTTTAATGAAATCATGTCATTTAACATTGCGTGGGATAGGGAAAATAATTACTTCCTTCCAACCTGTAATATCAAGTTTCATTCTAGTTTTTCATACTTGGAGATAAATTCCGCACACAGTTGGCTAAATATGGGTGTCACTTTGCTATTTTCCAAGCAAAGCTCTACAGCTTGTGTCAAATCTGGTATATATTGGGTCTAATTTCACTCCGCTCGAATCCTGGGTCGTATGGACATTGTGGTCGTAATACTCGAAGGAGCCATGCATTAAGTGAGTGATACTGCGCAGAAATCTTCAGGTCAGTCATTAACTGAGAAGTTAGATTGTGGTTTCGAAATTTCTACCACCGAATTATACAAGCGACTAAAGTGGCTTGCTTTTAGACAGTACGTAATGTACAGTGAATGTGTCCTGGTGTACAGCAGCTTACACGGGTCTGCTCCCACTTATATAGATAAATATCCCAGATAAATACAGATCAATTTTATGTCCCATTTTCACGAACAGATTTTATAAGAGAGCTTTCTCTGTCTCCATCCCAGTGGCGTGGAATTTTCTGCCATCCCGTGTCAGAAACAGACCCTCTTCGGCTGTGTTTAAAACACGAATGTTTTGAATACATTTACGAGGATGTATTGATTTAAGCCAAAACAGGATTTTTACTGTCTTAGAATGTGAGCTCTATTTTTTTATATCCTATACACTGTTTTTGTTTGTCCCCCGCCGCAACGCGGCCGGGGAATTTAAAATGGTTCTTGCTTCTTTGTGTCCGAGGATGTCCGTGTACAAATTTATGTCCGTGCATGTCTCTGAATTTTCCGCAGGCGATAACTTCCAAACGCTTTGTAGGATTCTTCCCAAATTCGGCATACGCATTCCTTCCGACAAGACGCAAGTTGGTGTTGCATTTCAGCAACATCTGCCTCAAGGTGGCGCCACTGGGTCAAAATGGGTATTGCTTCTTTGAGTTCGTGGTTGCCCGTTTAAATTTTTCGCAAGCGATAACATCCAAATGCTTTGTCGGATTCTCCCGAAATTCGGCATATGCACTTCTTGCGACAAGACATCGGCTCAGCCGCTGCTATTGTATTTCAGCAACATCTGCCTGAAGGTGTCGCCACTGGGTCTCGCTTCTCCATGTCTGTTCCTCTCCGTGGATTCAGTTTAAATTCTTTGCAAGCGATAACTTCCAAACGCTTTGTTGGATTCTCCCGACATTCAGCATACGCATTCCTTGCAACAAGACTCCGGTTGCTACATCATTTCAGCAACATCTGCCTGAAGGTGGCATCACTGAGTTTCGCTTCTTCGTTTCCGTTTCAGTTAAAATGGGTCTTGTTCTCTTTGTGGACGTGGATGTCTGTTCAAATTCTTCACAGGCGATAACTTCCAAAAGCTTTGTCGGATTCCTCCCAAATTTGGCATATACACTCCTTGTGACCAGACGTGGGTTGGTATTGCGTTTCAGCAAGATCCACGTGAAGGTGGCGCCACTGAGTCTTGTTGCAATCTTCTGTGCATGTCCGTGGTTTCCATTCAAATTCTTCACAAGCGATAACTTTCAAATGCTTTGTCTAATTTCTTCAATATTTAGCATATGCATTCCTTGTGACAAGAAGTTGATTGGCATTGCGTTTCAGAAAGATCTACCTGTAGGTTGCGCCACTAGGGTTCTTTCCATTTTGTGTTGTGCTGCAAGCGATAACTTTGAAATGCTTTGAAATGTCATTCGAAATTTGATTTCCGGGCAATAACTTGAGAACTGCTCATCGAATTCTTCCCAAATTAGTCATGCATATACATTGTACCTTGTTGCTTGGGACGCGACCTGATGACAAATTCTGAAACTTGTTTTTGACCAATAAGTTGCATGCTCATCGGATTCTTCTCAAATTTAGCATGCATGTACCATGCCAGGAGATGTTGCATGGGATTGCCTTTCACTCACTTGCACCTACAGGTGGCACGACCTGGTGGCAAAATCCCAAATTTATTTCTGGGTTATACCATGACATAAGATGTCGCTTGCGAATGCGTTTTACCCACTTGCGCCTATAGGTGGCGCCACCTGGTATTAAAATCAAAATTTGTTTTCAGCCAGAACTGCTCATCGGAATCTCCTCAAATTTAGCATGCCTCTTCAGATTCTTCCCAAAGTTCGTATGCTGATACAGGTACCATGCTATGAGCTGATGCTTGGGATTGCGTTTCGCCCACTTGCACCTACAGGTGGCGACACCTGGTGGCAAATTTAAAATTTGGTTCCCGAGCAAAAAATCGTCGAATTTGGTTTGCAGATAATATGCCTTCAGATGTCACTTAGGGTTGCTTCTCGGTTACATAATTTCCATGCCTCACTGCATGAAAACTATATTACAGAAGGAATTAACGTTCAGTCAACTGTTCTGAGTTGATCTTAAAACTTGAAGACAGAAAGACCTTTCCGCATCATCCAACGCCTATGGAGTAGCAGTTTCCCCCCTCATGTATATCCCCTGAGACCAACAATGCTAAAAAATGTTGGTGCCATTTCGGCGGGGGACTTAGCATCCTCTGGCTGCTTGTTTTTAGGATTGTTATAGCACTCCGCTTCCAGGAAGAGCATCGATATATGATGGCTGACCGATTTTTTTTATAAATAAAGCTTCTATTCTATTCTGTTCTATTCTATTCTATTCAGCACACATGATTTCCATCTCGACACTGATCAGCACTGTTATGGTTCTGAACAGTATATGCAGTACTGCTCTGCTGCTGTGAAAAACTGTTCATTTGGAGAAACGTGAAACTGTACATTACATGCTTGTTACCTATCAGTAACTCAGTACAGTTCTGTACACTTACTGCTCAGTACAATACGGACAGCAACTGGTCAGAGTTTCTTAACTTCCTGAGTAGAAACGTACAGAAACTGCATTGTACTGATCAGTTCCAGGATTAACTTTGTTTTCATACATGATATACAGTTTATTAAAGTCTCACCATTTGCATATACAGATAAAATACATAGAATTCAATTAAAATATATACAAATGCCACTCTTATGGAGATATGAGAGACTGATTATAGAAAAAATACATGAACGTACAAATAAAATTCATTTGCTTACGAGTATAGAATACTTCTCCCTCGTTCTAGAATTAAGAATCAGGTGTTGGCAAGTAATTTGGCTAGCGTAGTATACGACAGCATTATAATTAATAATATATCGTATAGGAATAATCGAAGCATGACTGTGATACATTACATCTTGGCACGGATAGGACCAAATGACGTCAAAGCAGTTTGTTCACTCGATCAAGTGTGTCGAAATGACTAACTGACAACCACCTGATCCTCCCTGCCACAATTCGCATTATAGAATACCTATGGATATTCTGTACATTGCATCCGCACTTGTATCCTGACTGTAAATAATATGTACCATGTTACAAAATAATTTAACCGTAACACGCTAGTCGGAGACTTGCATATGGAACATGACGTGTCCAATCTCGGATTTACATTCAAAACGGTGCGGGTTGGTATTCTAATCACAAGCAAGCGATCGACGATACAATTCGCGATTCATCGGGCCTAAATTTGCCGACTTATTCTACGAAAGCCTGGGAGGAACATTTCCAACTTCTGACTTGGAACTACCGACTTTCAAATTCCGTCTTTGTTTTGGCCCATCAATATATCATAATGGCATTCAACCCACTGTGGGAAACGAAACGGATCATTTCTACATGGTGGGGCGGAACCCAATGGACAAGTGCATTATTGCAAAGACAGTTGTCTGCTGTTTGTGGTGTGGGTGGCCGGGCGGGATGAATATTCCTATAATACAAGGTCGTAACCACACCTGGCCTGGGCGACACCATCTAATTTGTCTTGTTATGTGGGGCGAGGGTGCTGAAACTTTCCATATAAAAAACATTAACCTTAGATGGATTAGGTACAGACAAAACATACCCAAAATATTTGAATTAAAACGACCATTTATCATGCAGTTGTGCTGGCCAAAGTCTTTCTTACTATGGTAATCCTTTCTGGGGGTATTTTCCGGCCCTAAATTATTTCTCAATTTGTTCTGTTGGAATCATAAATATGACGTTTATGATATCATTATTCCAGTGGAAATGAATTAGTTTAATACATATTAATCAAGAAACAACTCTTATGTGGACCCCACATCACAGAATAGTCGGCACCTAACCAATAATTCACAATTTATATCTATGTCATGTACGAATGCACATATTAAAATCTGTCTATTTTAATTAGTCGTCCACGTTTGAGCTTGTCATTAACTAAGTTTTCGTTTTTGCAGCGTGTAGAACTGAACTCTACAAAATCACTACCATTACTCCGTCATATCAATAACATATCACGCTTGAAATAACTTTTTAATTCTCTCCATATAAAACTCCAGTACAGTTGTTTCATGTACCGGGTCTCAATTACATAGAGGGACGTCATAATGTATTCATGCTCACTGGCAAGAAAGTCACTGATGCCATATAAAGTAATAACAGACGGTCCGTGGGAGTGTCGCTTATATTCCATGCCCAGTGGAATTGCCGAATGATAAACCGCCACACCTCTATGACCGTACATGGCAATACATTACGACGTATCCTTATGTAATTGATACGCGGTACATGAAACAACTGTACTGGAGCTTTATACGGAGAGAATTGCAAAGTTATTTCAAGCGTGATAAATTATCGATATCATTTAGTAGAGTTCAGCTTGTTCTACACGATAAGAAAAAAAAATGTATGCATATTTTTGACAAGCTTCGAAGTTGACGACTAATCAAACTGGACAGACTCTAGTGTTGGCATCTACCTAATTTATTTCCTCGAATTCTATAGAAGTTTAACTGTTCAACAAATATTTACAGGCATGGTAACAAATATCGCCTTATGGCAGGGGTGGCCAACCATAACCACCGTAATAACCATGTTTTTTAACACATTTCACGCTGTATTACCTCGAAGTATCCTGTAAAACAATGTTTAATCGAGGCACTCAATTTGCACGCATGGCAGACCATCCGTAAATATAAAGCTTATATGGGCCAATGTAAAGTCAACGACCCACTAACCCTAGGACGCAGATCATCTTTAGAGGTAAATGAAAGGAATCCCAGTTATTCAGCTGAGACAGAATATCGGCAGCATATGGGACAAACAACTAATTCACCCAAAACAATTATCAACAATGGAAGACAAGGACTCATCCAAGGAGAGAGGAGAGGTGTTATCCAACACAGAAACGAGCAAAGAAGAAGAACAGGTGATCATGTCACCGGCCCAACGGCGTATGAGGGTTATTCGAACTTTGTTTATTCTTGCAGCTTATGGTATATGGGTAAGTCCTTACTTATCGTTATGGTTTGCAATTATTATAGTGATATTATACAATTATTGCATGTTATAGAGTGGGACTTCACGAGTTGTCAGCTCGAGACAAGTGATGTACAACGAGCGCGCAGCGCGAGTTGTACATCACTTGTCGAGACATGCAATAGTTGCTTTATTTAGTTGTTTTTTTTTTATTAAACCGAATGTTTTATTTTTAGTACGAACGGTACGTGAAACATCCCTGCAATAGCTAAGAATCATAGCTACCGGTACTCACTTCCCTCGATTCTGCACTTGGCTCATCGTGTTCAACACTGCGCGACCGTTGTTGATTTCAAAACGCCGTGTCAAGATCGACTGTTTGACCTCAGCTTGTTTGTCGATTCATTCGCATAATTTGGAAGACTAACGTTCTCGGTGATCTTGCGTACCTTTTCAAAAGACGACTAATTTATTTCAGTCAATTACCAAATCACATTTACTAATTTCTATCGCCAACGGGCCGACGTATACACATCAGGCCGACGTATATACACATCAATCTTCATTTCGGGGAGTATGTTAGCGCACGCACTATGGGAGGCAACTCTTGGTCCAGATGTCGCCCTGGAACAATTGTCATGTTCAACGCTCTTCCGTGGTACTTGACATTTATTCGACGGTAAGGCAAGATATGACATCATGATTTGCAGAATGACACGTGCCAGGCTGTCAACCAATGAAAACACTACGAATTTACATGAGGTATAATAAAACGGATTGTAGACTATCTACAGTATATACAGTTGTAGTCAACTGATTAAATATTTTGTAATAAGCCATTGTCCACACAGTGAAGTACTATGTCCATCAAAGCAAAATGTTTTTTCTGTGTGTGTGTGAAGGAAATATTTCCCCATGAAATTGTAAATTGATGGAAACATTCCTTCATGCAATGTGTCAGGACAAAAGGAAACATTCCAAAATTAAATCCGTTTGGATTGACGAAAACATTCCCGGGTAAACTGTCGGAACCGGAGAAACAAATTTGCAGTGAAATAGTCTTAGATCGAAGAAAATCGTTCTCCATGGAATGTCTGAATTGGGAGGAAACATTTCCCCATGAAAAGTGATGAAAAATCGAACTATGGTAATCCAATGCAGTGGAGCCTGACATCTTATATGAGGTAGATTAAATACCCTTTAAATTTTATTTTAATTTTAATTTGATTAAAATCAATATTTATAAATACTTTGTACAGGGAATCTATCGTGGGCAAGAAGGGGTTGTATTTCTGGATTTGTTGATGATCACAAATTCCGACGTCGATAGAGGATCGTTGTTGTTTACAGCCGGTGCTTTCGGTTACTTGGCGGGTTGTTTGTTCTGGGGGAGCCTCTTCGACAAGTTCAACAACGACATCTTGTTCATCTTCTTTTCCGTGATGACCGGCCTACTAACAATTGTTATACCATGGTGTGGTTACCTCCCTTTGATGATTGCCATATATGGTCTCCGGAATTTGTTTGTGGGACCTTTAGACGTCGGTAAGTTATACTGGACCAACCATCAAACAGGGTTATCTCCCCTTCTGCAGGTCGATCGACCCTGCCCTCATTCAATTTACATATAGCCCTGTACTAAAACATCATTTCACAAAACCTGAATCCTACATGCCAAACGTTGATCATTGTTCATTTGTTTTCAAACAAACGACCGTTAGCTTTCTCGTAGTGTTGTTGTTGTTGTTGTAAATCAACCCTCAAACAGGGTTATCTCCCCTTCTGCAGGTCGATCGACCCTGCCCTCATTCAATTTACATATAGCCCTGTACTAAAACATCATTTCACAAAACCTGAATCCTACATGCCAAACGTTGATCATTGTTCATTTGTTTTCAAACAAACGACCGTTAGCTTTCTCGTAGTGTTGCTGTTGTTGTTGTTGTAAAGAGATGAACAGTTATTCAATCTCAATAAATTAATATCCTATCAATTCTCCAGAATCGTGTATGTCGCTATGTAGGATCTTACTGATTTCAATTGAATTTGATGTTCAAAGCGCCCAAGTCATGAATATTTAATAGTCTTATGACATCACGGCAGTATTTAACTACTTGCAGACGTGGTGGGGGATAGGGTTAGGTATCCGACTTAACTCAAGGTTTATGCCAAGGACCAGTCCATATTTCTACCCCGCTTTATGGTGCCAATCTGGCGGAAGAGCGGCAACATCAGGAGATACGCCCACAGCGTGGCGCCTGGTTCGGCTGACCCAACGAAAAAGCCCATACCATTACGTTCCCTTCAAAGCACCATGAAGAGATCTCGGGATTGGTCAACGCTCGCCAAAGTGCAAGCCAGTTAGATCCCACAGGCGACATATCCAAACAGGGGAGCAGATAGGATATAATTTTTATTAGATTGACAGTTATTTAATCATCGGTAGTCACCGATTGTTTGTTTTATTTTTTTCTGTCGAATCCACCAAATTCTCTTCAGTTGATTAATTCTGGCTAAATCAAATTGTTGCGCAACAAAGCAGTTCAGATAATCTCGCACTTTTAATCTCCGCCAAAGACTACATGGCTTGGTGAAGACCCACTGTGCGGAGAATACCAGGTCGGTTTTTTGCCCTGTATAAGTGAATGAGGGCAGAGTCGATCAACTGGCAGAATGGGAGATACCTCTGTTTGGAGGTGGATACTTGACTTTAGATATGCTATGAACACCGTTGCTTCGTGGCATATGTGCATTTTATAATAGCTTGTTCATTTCTATCAGTTCCATAAGTTAGTGTACTCTTTAAAAGAAGTTGGTAAAAAAATAAAAAATAAAAAAAATAGGTACAGCGGTACAGCCGAGATAACCTGACATGAATCTATTTCCATCCACGTTATGGGTGCGGTAGATTATGTTCCACGGGTCAAAAGTTGGGTAAAATCAAGCCTGAAAAATAATGTTCTAACTGGTACATTCTCATGTTTAAGTGAACACACCTTTAAGTTTGTCTACAGCACTTAGTTATGAAATGTCGACTAACCTACGAACGTCAGTTGGAAGCGCGCCATTTCATGGGTAGGAGGCATGCCCCGATCTAGCGCCCACCCCTGCAAAAGTGGCGAAGTTCTAGTCACCCAATCTAAATAAATATCTTCTCCACGTCTCACCCCATTGCATATGTCGCTGTAACTTGTTACTGTCACGTGAGCGTTCCAAAATCATGAAGGCTGGGTTATTTTCTTTGGCTTAGCCGAATACACACCACTGTGAGCGAATATCCTTTGATGATACGCCGGCACCAGCTTCTGCCACAACACGGATTTAGATTTATGTACTGTTATCTGAGCTAAAACCTTGGGGAAAATCAAGGTGATACACCCATCTCTCTCGCAAACCTAGATTAGTGCAAGTGTCTTGAAATAGTGACAAAGATATTACCTATAAGGAGAGCGACATATACTATTGGGGAGCGTTGACACGATATAAATTCCTTAAGATTGTCCCTCTTCCAACTAAATCTGTGTTTGACTTAACGTCAGATTAGCGTAACTTTGAATGAAGGCATTCGAGCTTTTAGCATTGTCTAATCACTTGCTCTAGCACGATTCCTTACTGTAGCATGATTCGATTCTTTACTTGAAAAGGTTAAGCTAGTTCTGGTTCATACTCCATGAAGGATCACGAGACAATGCATACAATAGCCAAGTCTGGGGATAACAATGTGTCTAGATTTGAACCTTTTCAGTTGCACAAAGACGTATCTACCCTAGTTCTACAGAACGCCATGTACGCCTTTTAAAATTTTACAGATTCAGTGAAATCAGATACAATGAACTGAATTTAAATCGACAGTCATAAAAATATATAGACGAAAAGGATTTTCTCGCAAGTGACATCTAGAGTACATGTACTTCTTTTCTGTAAAAGTTGGTATATTTTTTACATAGTTTAGGCCTGCTGAGTTGCACAATACCAGAAACCAGTCTGCGACCATGTGGCATTCGAAATACTTTGTTAAATTTAGGGCTGAAATAGGGGGGCGGGGGGGGGGGGATGAGGAGCAGAAAACTTTCCAACTTTACATATATGGAAATTGACAGCAACGTTAAACAGTACATGGCTAAACCCGGTAATATTACAAGGCTTTTGTCATTTTCTCAGAACGCATCTTTCGAACAACTTTTTGCATTGTTCATACAACTGTATACTTGAGACGATACATTTTTTTAAAAATTCAAGAGAGCTGCCAATCTTTTATTCGTCTAAATATTTGTGTTAGCTCTTTGACTACACTCAAAAAAAATATTCACGCTACATTTGTAGATAAACGCTACAACAAAATGTAAAACAATCCAGGATGACCGTATAGTAGTGTCAAAGTGAAGTCATATTCTTGCCTATTATTCGGTTAAATTTTTCGAATTTTTATTAATACAATTTTCTCCGAAAGAAAAGAGTGTGATAAATGAAGAAATGGTTATCTCAAGCGAAATTATACGGAGGAAAAGGCAGACTAATTTTTAGAAGAACGAAGAAAACGCAGTTACACTTTAGCCGCCATTTTGAATTTACCCATGATGAATTCACCTGGACTGGCCCGAGAGAGGTGACAGAATGCCAAACTACTGTTGAGGCGCATTATTACTCCCTCCGTCAGGCTAACTGCCAGAGTATAAAATGAGATAATAAACTGTTCATATAATCACAGAAATGAGAGATCATGGATGAATTTAAAATGGCGAATGATATACTTCCGCAGACATGTGTTTGTTAATTTTCGTACTATTTTTGCATTGTTCTTGCTTCGGGGTGGAGTAAAAACTTCAGAACGAATATTTCTCCGGTCCCTTTGGGAAGAATTGCCATATTCTAAACATAGTCTCGGACCATGTGATCAGAAAGAAACAACCGGCGTTGTCCATATTCGGATTCATTAATCAGCCGTCGTCCACGAAATATAATTATATGAATAATCCATCGGGCAATATTAGCCTCAAATACAAACGTCTAGTCCGCCTTAGCCTATGTTTATGTATAGTATGATTTTTTTTAATTTGTTGCAAATGCTGTTATATGAAAAAGGTCTTTGGATTATGGACGCGGTGATTTTTTAATGAGCGACGGCTGAATATTGAATGTCGGACCAGGCGCTTGTAATTCAATATTCAGTCGTAGCCGATTAAAGAATTTCAACGTCCATAATCTAAAGACCTAATTCGTATAAGAGCATTAGCACCGAAGTAAAACAAATCATAGTATACATAATCATACTTTCCTGCAAGAGAGAAGCGGTCAACAGTTCTAAAGGATTCCGGAGAGACATTTTAATGTTCTAAATATCGAACCCGTATCGCTGATTGGTATTTCGTACATCAGTATGATTTTCATAAAAAAGTTTTTATCAAGAGAATGATGGGTCTCAGTCAATCTTTGAGTGTGTCTGTTCATAAGAACATCATGAATATTTTAAAATACATAAGAGTTCATACGACCCCTAGCCCCGGATTTAGCGAAATTAGATACAACTCACGAAACCTAATGCCGAAGATCTTGCACGAGACGCTCATATCTTGCTATGAGCGTGCGATATGTTTCGCCACATTACAGAACATTTAAGTGGAAGTGCTTTGTGGTATAGCCCTGTTCTGCAAATTTAGTCAGTAATTTATTGTGACGTTGAATAAAATCGTCATAATTAACAGGGGATCAGGCAAGTGCTAATACGTGAAAAATGTATACATCATATGTCGAAATTGTAATCATCTCTCCCGTCGTAAAGTCGAACAGAGAGAAGCCCCATTTCATTTTTATGGAGATAGGTCTAAATATGATGTGTCATCAAAGCAATCTGTTGTTTCCTTCACATTCAATGAAGGTGGATATATATCCTTGACTGCGTCATTAATAGGGCGATTAACCGCAGCGAGAAGATCATGGCGTTTGATGAAAGAAAAATGAATGGGCTTTAAAATGGTCAGTTTAATAGCTTCTGCATATAGTTGTATTTGTAAGAGAACAAATATAGACCAGACAAAAGCGGTGCACATCTTTTTGATACACTTTTTTTGCCAAATGTCACATAGATATTACTATTCAGAAATTCAACCAACTTTATACACAAAGAAACATCCCATAAATGATATACCTTGTATGTAGTAGAGCTGAAGAAAACTTTTAGATCACCAACCTCCGAGCAGGCTTAGAATTACAAGCGTCTGGTCCGTCATTCATAATTCAGCCGTCGTCCATTAGAGAATAACCGCGTCCATAATCCAAAGACCTATTCCATATTCCATATAACGGTATTAGCACCAAATTCAAAAAGACAATCATAGTATACATAAACATAGGCTTGTTTATAAAATATATAGATATGAATCAAATATATAGATATGAAGAGAAAATAGTTTCTTGCAAAGGTGAAGCGGTCAAAACTTGTGCTGATGATATTTTCGATCACTCAACTACCGGAACTCATTTACAACAGTTACAGTGTGTCAGCATCCAGCATGACCGTGAACATCAGCAACATTAATTGAGTCCACTTCAGAAACCCACTGTTATGGTATTTTGGCATTTCCGCAATACAACACAGCTGTTCATACTAGGTGGTTTCTAAAACGACCTATTACGTAGAATATCTTATTTGCTTTCTAGCTACATGTAAATATATATGTGATATGTTCAGCACATTAAAGCTGAAAATATGGGTGAGCAATCTTTGTTCAATGAGTTATTGGAACAACTACAAATTGAGCCCGATTTATCTGGTCCAACCAAAACCGGCTGATACCATCAACCTCCTAACACTCTGGTTAGAAAATATATGCATTTTGACAGACGACCTAGCCCCATGAATCCACATGTGCTTCAACTGCTTATAATTATTATAGGGGTCGTTTGAATATCATATGTTCTACATCTCCATGGTGTTCAAATGAACAGGCGCAATCAAAGCGTGACTGAAGAACATACTTTGTACCTGTTTTAACGCATTAGTTTACCGAGGTTTTGAATCGATTACTTAGAATTTTGTTTGATCGTCGCTATATGGCTGAAATATTGCTGAATGCGACGTTAAACCTTAATTCTCTCTCTCTCTCTATGAAGAACATATTCTGCAAATCGATTTTCCCGTTAGTAACGCTGAAATTATTTTATGGACGACGGCTGAATACTGAATGTCGAATATGAAGTTTGACATCTTGGAATATATCATTGGAGATCAGAATGTTTCTCCAAATTCCTCTCCTTGCGATCAGTACCATCTTCATCCAAGATGTAATATATTATCATTAAAACATAGCGTGTAGGACTTTTTTCGAAACCGAGCTTCCGTGCCGTTCTTGATGTTTCATATACATTTTGCCTGGGTTTCAAATACATATAAAATATGAACTTAACTGATATTGCGATGCAATCTTACGCCTGACATCGAACCATTCGTTTTGGTTGAAGGTGTTTTTATTTTTTATATATTAACCCTATCTACCCCGGGCTAAAAAAAAACCTCAAAATGTCTTACGGAAGAGCTTGATGCTAAAGGTCACATACCGTACAGACATGTATCCACATGGGATTTCTCGACTCTCTATACTACAATCCCTCATCAGGACCTTATTGACCGTCTAAGTTCATTAATAGTATCTGTGTTTCAAGAAAACTGATCGTAGATATATTAATGTCGGAAGCCATAAAGCATTCTTTAGCTCGACTACATACAAGAGATATCATTCATAGGATGTTTCTTTGTTTATAGAGTTGCTTGAATTTCTCATTAAAATATCTATGTGAAATTTGGCAACACAATATATCAGCAGCATATAGGTATTCCAATGGGTACTAATTGTGCACCCCTGCTGGCTGACCTATATCTGTTCTCTTATGAATATGACTATATGCAGGCGCTTTCAAAAACCGATCCATTCAAAACCCGTTCCTTCTCATTCACCAAACGCTATATAGACGATCTTCTCGCTGTGGATAACCGCTATATAAATGAGGCAATGAAGGATATATATCCACCTTCACTGGATTTGAAGGAAACTACAGATAGCCCTACAGGCACATCATATTTAGATCTATATCTCTATAAAAATGAAGCGGGCATTCTCTCTCGTCGATTTTATGACAAAAGAGATGATTACAATTTCGACATCGTAAACTATCCCTTTCTGGACAGTAATATTCCAGTGGCACCTGCATATGGCGTATACATATCTCGCTTAGTAGCATTTGCTAGATCCTGTGTTAAATGTGATGATTTTAATCAACGTCACAAAACATTGTTGCAGAGACTTATAAAACAGGGCTATTCCACCAAGCGCCTCCACTCAAAGTTTCTGAAATTTGGCGATACATATCGCATGCTGATAGCAAAATACGAACGTAGCGTGCAAGATCTATGGCGCTACGTTTCGTAACTTGTGTCTAATTCCGCTTAACCCAGGGCTGGTGGCCGTGTGGACCCATGTACTTCAAGATCCTCATGGTACTCATGTGAACAGGCACAATCAAAGCGTGCCTGAGATACATCTTTTTTTTAGATGACGACTCTATAGCGAATATTATGGATTAAGAATACTGATCAGCGATACGGATTTGATATTTTTGGAACATCATGATGTCTTGCCGGCATCATTGAAAACTGTTGACCGCTTCTCTCGAGCAGGAAACAAGCCTATGTTTATGTATACTATGATTGTCTTTTTGAATTTGGTGCTAATACTGTTATGTGGAAAATGGAATAGGTCTTTGGATTATGGACGCGGATATTCTCTAATGGACGACGGCTGGATTATGAATGACGGACTAGACGCTTGTAATTTGGGGGCCTGTCCAGGTATGGGAGGAGCCATTTCCCCCCCATAAATATTTTTCTTATCCCTTGAAAAAAGGGGAAAAAATTTATCATACTATATCCTTTTCTCAAGCTCTACCAGAAAAAAAAAAATACAAGATGGCCGCTTTGATGACGTCACAGTAACGTCATCTTCGAAACAGGCGTTTTGAGGTGGATTTTGCGCTCAGATTTGTCGATTTTTTATTTATGTATTTTCTTTCTAAAAACTGTGTGATAAATCAGTAAATAATAGTCTGAAATAAAATAGATTTTGCCCAATTTTCCCCAATTTTTTTTTAGGAATTTTGAAGAAAAATGACAAAAACATCACTTTTCTGGTACCCCACATGAACGCCATCTTGAATTTACCCGTGATCCTCCACTCAGGGGGTTGTGCAAATTGGCTCAAAATGACACAAATATGATAAACTATAAAGCCACGGAGGGTCAGCTGTCATTTTTTTGTCGTTCCGGAGATGGGGAAGAAATGCCCCTCCCCCAATTAAGGTAGGGTTACGAAATCCATCATTTTATGTTTACGAAACCTCAATTTCGAGCTTCAATCGACGCTGTTTTACTATCCCGTTTAGCTTAGGATTCTTTTTATATAAGAAAAGCAGCATTTTAGAATAGAATTTCTAGAATAAAAAAAACTTTTGGCTTGGCACACTTAACGGATAAAAAAGTTTTTTAACCACTCCGTTGTACCTGTAGTGAAGCACTCGTGTCCCGTGATATTGAGTGGAGGATATAGATAGCTCGTTTATTTTGCATATCACGTATTAGGATCGACCAGAGATGGAGCGTGGTCTTCAGATACCTTTAAGCGGGATAGGGCATCCTTTTTCTAACTGTCTTTCGTTTTCCTATTCAAGAGCCTTCAAAGTATATTGTTTTCCTTACTTCACGTTTCAGGTTGTATACTGATGTGCTCCAGAATGTGATTGGAGAAAGCAGGTCCGATTCTACAGACATTGTCATTCGTTTTCTGTATCGGTGGAATTACAGTGCCGTTCATCACAAACCCGTTCCTTATTGAGAAAGAGCTAGGCACGAACTGGACGACTGGTCCCCTAGAAGATAACCAGAATTCAAACATAGAAAATACGATAAACCAAAGTCGACTATTCATTTACGAAACGAAGGTTGAAGCACTTCATGAAAACTGCTCTAATCTACATGTTCGGAATAACTCTGATTTACCTGGGCTAGGTATACAATCAGAAGGAAGAACCACTTTGGTTTACATAGCTTTTATTATTTCTGGATGTGTCTTGTTGGTGGTGTCCTTATTGTTCACTTTTATCATAACTCCCAAATTATTGTGTGGCGAAGTCGAGAAAGCCCACGTCAAAGTCCAACAAAACGACAAAGGCAACGTTTTCCCAACACGTATCAAATTCCTGGGATTTGCTCTACTAGGAATAAACTGTTTCTCTTACGGCCGTGCAGACAAGATATTGGTAAACTATTTAATGACCTTCGTAGTTAAGTTCTTTGGTTGGACTAAAACCCGTGGATCTCTGGCAACCGCTGTTTTCTGGGGAGGGTATTCAGGGGGACAATTCTTAAGCATTTTCGCTGTCAAGATTGTAGGACCTAGCTTGATGTTGATAGTTAATTATGTTGGTCAGACTATCTGCTTCATTGCATTAGCGTTCATCTCCCAGTTGCCGGAAGTGACGTTTTGGATTCTCATGGGATCACTCGGCCTATTTCTGTCATCCGTTCTCCCCACAACTCTGTTCTGGACTGACCAATATTTTGTTCCATTATCTGGCAAGCTTATGACTTACATATTCGTTATGCAATACACGGGTACTATGACTCATATGGTTTTATCAGGATACTTGTTTGACAATTTAACTCCAATGTGGTTGGTTTATTTGTCTCTAATACACTCAGTCCTCGAAATTATATCGTTCTTTGTATTGTTAGTAATAACCCAGTAGTTCGTAAGACACATGAATATAATTATGGAAGTGAATATACCCTGTGAATAAGAATACTTTTCAAATTCCAACATAACCTGAAGTGATTGCGTGCCGAAAAATGACGGTCGTCCTGATATTGCCCGCCTGTGACAATCAGGTGGCATTGACCTCCCTCCACGATCTGGTGGCATTGCCCGCCTGTGACGATCAGGTGAGATTAATATGAATTTTCCATTCATATCTGCACTTAATTGGAATTCTCTTTGGATTTGAATGATATACGTTTTCTTATCAGTATGTGATATACTATGCACATTGACGAACTTTTTGTACGTTTTCTAGTGTGTTGGTCAGGATTCGGCAAATCCTCGCCAGGGGTGATTACGTTGAATGCCCTGGCTCCTTCTAAATAAATGTATATAATCATATCGAAATGGGCTAGTTATATATGTGTTAATGGAGGGGGGAGTAACAGCAGTAGTGCTCCACTCGTCAGAAATGAGTGTGAGTGCGCATCACCTCACACTGGGGCAACCCATATAATGACAACGTGTGATTCAAAGGAGACGACTGGACATTAGGCGTACGTATCCTGATCAGAAAAAGACAATGGCTACAACAACCTGCATCGTTACTCTGGTAATGTTGGAAAAGAAATGGCACTACGGCGAAAAGTAAGAAATCTTGAACAAAATCGCATCAATGTGATGACGTTTTGCGGATCTACATGTATAACTAAACGACACAGGTAAAATCTGATTGTTGGTATCGAAAATGAACTGATGACTCACTTGAACAATTTGGAGAGAACAAGAAGCTTGTCTTTGACGTGACCTGTGGCTTCAGCTGATCAATTTACCGTATCTTTTAACCTAGGAGAACTGGTGATACCTGGCATATTTTCACGTAATATTTGACAAAATATACATTATTATACATTATTCTACAAAATTATACAAGATTTCGACTGCCAAAAAAATGCCTCCCATGTTCCACGATCGAGCGGAATCCTGTACTACAGGCCTAATTTGGTGATTCACGAGAGGTGTCGAGTCACCAGATAGGAGAAGCAACAGCAAGCTGTATTCTAGGTTTTAGTCCCTAAATGGATGATCTTCTTGCTGTTGATAATCGCTATATAAATGACGCAGTGAAGGATATATATCCACCATCACTGGATTTGAAGGGAACTACAGATAGCCCTACACAAATAAAGCGGGCCTTCTCTCTCGTCGGCTTTATGACAAAAGAGATGAAACTCAAAGTTTCTCAAATCTGGTAATACATTTCGCATGCTGATAGTAAAATACGAGCGTAGCGTGCGAGATATATGGCGTTACGTTTCGTAACTTGTCTAATTCCGCTTAACCCGGGGCTAGGGGCCGTATGAACCCATGTACTTCAAGATCCTCATGGTGCTCATATGAACAGGCACAATCAAAGCGTGACCGAGATACGTCATTCTCTAGATGACGACATTACAACGAATATTATGGATTAAAAATACTAATCAGCGATTCGGATTTGATATTTTTGGAACATCATGATGTCTTGCCCGCAACATTGAAAACTGCTGACCACTTCTCTCTTGCAGGAAAATAGCCTATGTTTAAGAATACTATGATTACATGATTTCTAAGTGTAGACATCGTGGATGTCTCACGTGTCCACTCTATAACACTTCAGCTTTATTTAGTTCCGCCTTAACTGGTAACTCATATTCTGTAAATTCGTATGTTGATCGTTCTACTATAAACTATTTATTTAGTTTCCTGTAAGAAGTGTGGTCAACAGTATGTTGGCAAGACCACCCAAAGACTCCATCTTAGGGTGAATGGTCACAGAAAATCTGTTAGGAAAAAGCAATTGCTTATAGGTAAGTATTTTTCTGGACCCGACCATGGCTGAAATAACTTCAGTATTCAGATCATAGACGTGGTCTATCCATCTACCAAGGATCCCCCTTAGAGAGAAAAATCCTAGAGCGGGAAATATTCTGGATGCTAGAACTTGGGTCAGTGTTCCCGTATGGTTTAAATGATAATGTCAGTGGGTTCGGCAATGTTACAAACCCCCGTTCAAATATATCCAATATCACCCAGCTATTTAAACCCCGTCAACGGAGACATCGCAGCCATGGTTGGAGAAAGTTTAATAGTGCGATGATTCACGATCGTATCACTTTGAATTTAGGTTTAAATAACACACCCAATAGTATACATAGCTTACGTACAGTTCCGTATGCGTTACCTCTGAGAGCTTTATCTCATATAGTCAGAGATATACAGGGTGTTCCAGAAGTCTTGGTCACATTTCAAATCCTCGTATCTGCTGAGCCATGAATGGTAGTAAGATGAAACTGGTACCATTTGAAAATGAAAGTCATTAAGTTTTGTGTAATGCTAATGATGTTGCCATATGCATTTGTATATCCTCAATAGTTTTCAATATATTCAATGTCAAAATGTGACCAAGACTTCTGGAACACCCTGTACAACAATCTGCGTCTTCAGGAATTATAATACCACCCAAAATCACTAAAGTATGTCAAGATATAGCGTATTTTCGGTTGTATCGTCCAGTGAACATAATCGAATCATCCCAAGATCGGATTTTCTTGAAACTCAACTACTTAGATAAAGGACAGGACATTATTAATTTACCTCGAATCCTGAATGATCCAGAGGTACGCAACGCTGTACCAAACTATTTTAAGTTCACAGAACCGCCTTGCATTTCATATAAGTATACTAAATCTTATACACGTCGGGAAGCTACAGTTGCGATTGCGAATCGTCGAACTTTATCGATACACCATGCAAACATATTGTGACTGGTAACCTTGATGTAGTGAGTGATAAGGATCTAAAATTACTCCTGATAAAGGGACCTAAATATAGAGAGCCGAGAAAAATAAATATGAAGGCCGACCAGCAGCATTGAAGCAGTACGTTATTGATTGGTCTACGCGAGAAAAAGTTGAACTTACAGTACTCACTGATTGGCTGAACCTCACCCAGATCAAGGTTGTTGAAACAATCCGCCATATTGACAGAAGTACCCTTCCCCAAACAAAACAAGTACTGAGAAACCTCAATTCGCAAGAAGTTGCAGCAAATCTCCAGAGTAAGTTTATCATACTCCCAGCAGACAAAGCTCCAAATAATATGATATATGTAAATATTACTATTACCAGGTGCTGATTAAAGAATTGTGTAAACATATCATCAAATACGTCTACTTACTCCCAAACTGCATTTACTCTGGAAGATTTATTCAACGATCACAAAACGTGTCCAACCTATTATAACGACAAACCAAAAGTATACTACACTCCCAATATGCATAAATCACCATACAAAGCTAGATTCATAGCTGCTTCTAGAAGCTGCACCACCAAGCTTCTTTCAACCCTATTGACAAGGGCCCTTCAGGAGGTAAAAGCATTTTGGGAAAGGTATTGCGCCACTATTTCTAAGAACTCTGGCGTTGAATGTATGTGGATATTGAAAAACTCAAAATGTCTTACGGAAGAACTTGATGCTAAAGGTCACATACCGTACAGACATGTATCCACATGGGATTTCTCGACTCTCTATACTACAATCCCTCATCAGGACCTTATTGACCGTCTAAGTTCATTAATAGTATCTGTGTTCAAGAAAACTGATCGTAGATATATTAATGTCAGAAGCCATAAAGCATTCTTTAGCTCTACTACATACAAGAGATATCATTCATGGGATGTTTCTTTGTTTATAGAGTTGCTTGAATTTCTCAATAAAAATATCTATGTGAAATTTGGCAACACAATATATCAGCAGCATATAGGTATTCCAATGGGTACTAATTGTGCACCCCTGTTGGCTGACCTGTATCTGTTCTCTTATGAATATGACTATGCAGGCGCTTTCAAAAACCGATCCATTCAAAGCCCGTTCCTTCTCATTCACCAAACGCTATATAGACGATCTTTTCGCTGTGGATAATCGCTATATAAATGACGCAGTGAAGGATATATATCCACCTTCACTGGATTTGAAGGAAACTACAGATGGCCCTACAGGCACATCATATTTAGACCTATATCTCTATAAAAATGAAGCGGGCCTTCTCTCTCGTCGACTGTATGACAAAAGAGATGATTACAATTTCAACATCGTAAACTATCTCTTTCTGGACAGTAATATTCCAGTGGGACCTGCATATGGCGTATACATATCTCGCCTAGTAGCATTTGCTAGACCCTGTGTTAAATGTGACGATTTTAATCAACGTCACAAAACATTGTTGCAGAAACTTATTAAACAGGGCTACACCACCAAGCGCCTCCACTCAAAGGTTCTCAAATTTGGCGATACATATCGCATGCTGATAACAAAATACGAGCGTAGCGTACAAGATCTATGGCGTTACGTTTCGTAACTTGTGTCTAATTCCGTTTAACCCGGGGCTAGGGGCCGTATGAACCCATGTACTTCAAGATCCTCATAGTACTCATATGAACAGTCACAATCAGAGCGTGACTGAGATACATCATTCTTTAGATGACGAATTTACAACGAATATTATGGATTAAGAATACTGATCAGCGATACGGATTTGATATTTTTGGAACATCATGATGTCTTGCCGGCATCATTGAAAACTGTTGACCGCTTCTCTCTTGCAGGAAACAAGCCTATGTGTATGTATACTATGATTGTCTTTTTGAATTTGGTGCTAATACTGTTATGTGGAAAATGGAATAGGTCTTTGGATTATGGGCGCGGATATTCTCTAATGGACGACGGCTGGATTATGAATGACGGACTAGACGCTTGTAATTACTATAGGAGGAAAATATGTCATATTCTCAGATTCGCGGTCTTCAAGCGAATGACAGTGGAACTTCAACTCACTCTACCACTTTGAATAGTCTACCTGTGTATGTCCGTAAATTACTTCAACAGATTGATTTTGTGTTTTGTTGGTTGCTTAGCCACGTTGGTATCAAAGAAAATACCGAAGCTGATGAAATGGCCGTCCTAGATAATGAGAATGATCCTGTTGGAATCCCATATAGCAATTTCAGACCCTCTATCTGTGCTTATGTGAGAAAGCTGTTTCAATCTTTATGAGATGCTGAAGATAATAACAAACTTTATGAGTTTCAAAAAAACTGTAGGATATATTCATCTGAGTAGCCAGAAACGTTTCGATCAAGCGATGATCAGTCGATGTAGAATCGACCATACCCGATTAACTCCCGAACATTTATTGAAAAAGGAACCAGCCCCAAAGGTGTATTCCATGCCACGAAGATCTCACAGTGAAACATATTCTGATCGACTGTATAGATTTTAAGATTGTACGAGATTCTTTTTATCAAGCAGCTACTTTAGAAGATCTTTTAGTCGAGTGAAAGAAGGCTGTATTTTAGGCTATTTGACAGAAATCGGTTTGTTGCATAAGTTTTAATGTATGTACATGTTTTTGGTGTGGTGTGTTGATTACTTCTGGATTGCTGGTTTGTTGACTTGTTTTTGTTGAAATACTTAAGAATGTTGTTTGATTGTCGCTATATAGCTGAAATATTGCTGAACGCGACGTTAAACCTTAATTCTCTCTCTCTCTCTCCGTAAAAATTAATCGGCGTGGTACGGTTTCGGAGGAATGGTCTCGATTGTAAAATCAGAATAAGGTGGAACACTCACTTCTGATTTCATGATAATTCGCCTTTTTTAGATGCTGATATCTATAATGTCATGCTATCAGGCTAATCTTCGGATACTATTAAACAGCGAATGTAAATTACGTAATGTAGAGTTCTCAATATAATGATTCAATATGCCAATTACAAGCGTCTAGTCCGTCATTCATAATCCAGCCGTCGTCCATTAGAGAATATCCGCGTCCATGATCCAAAGACCTATTCCATTTTCCATATAACAGTATTAGCACCAAATTCAAAAGGACAATCATAGTATACAAAAACATAGGCTTGTTTCCTGCAAGAGAGAAGCGGTCAACAGTTTTCAATGATGCCGGCAAGACATCATGATGTTCCAAAAATATCAAATCCGTATCGCTGATCAGTATCCTTAATCCATAATATTCGTTGTAAAGTCGTCATCATATCTCAGTCACGCTTTGATTGTGACTGTTCATATGAGTACCATAAGGTTCTTGAAGTACATGGGTTCATACGGCCCCTAGCCCCGGGTTAAGCGGAATTAGACACAAGTTACGAAACGTAGCGCCATAGATCTTGCACGCTACGTTCGTATTTTGCTATCAGCATGCGATATGTATCGCCAAATTTGAGAAACTTTGAGTGTAGGCGCTTGGTGGAATAGCCCTGTTTTTTAAGTTTCTGCACCAGTGTTTTGTGACGTTGATTAAAATCGTCACATTTAACACAGGATCTAGCAAATGCTACTAAGCGAGATATGTATACGCCATATGCAGGTCCCACTGGAATATTACTGTCAAGAAAGGGATAGTTTACGATGTCGAAATTGTAATCATCTCTTTTGTCATAAAGTCGACGAGAGAGAATGCCCGCTTCATTTTTATAGAGATATAGATCTAAATATGATGTGCCAGGCTATCTGTAGTTTCCTTCAAATCCAGTGAAGGGTGGATATATATCCTTCACTGCGTCATTTATATAGCGATTATCCACAGCGAGAAGATCGTCTATATAGCGTTTGGTGAATGAGAAGGAACGGGCTTTGAATGGATCGGTTTTTGAAAGCGCCTGCATATAGTCATATTCATAAGAGAACAGATACAGGTCAGCCAACAGGGGTGCACAATTAGTACCCATTGGAATACCTATATGCTGCTGATATATTGTGTTGCCAAATTTCACATAGATATTTTTAATGAGAAATTCAAGCAACTCTATAAACAAAGAAACATCCCATGAATGATATCTCTTGTATGTAGTAGAGCTAAAGAATGCTTTATGGCTTCCGACATTAATATATCTACGATCAGTTTTCTTGAACACAGATGCTATTAATGAACTTGGACGGTCAATAAGGTCCTGATGAGGGATTGTATTATAGAGAGTCGAGAAATCCCATGTGGATACATGTCTGTACGGTATGTGACGTTTAGCATCAAGTTCTTCCGTAAGACATTTTGAGTTTTCAATATCCACATACATTCAACGCCAGAGTTCTTAGAAATAATGGCGCAATACCTTTCCCAAAATGCTTTTACCTCCTGAAGGGCCCTCGTCAATAGGGTTGAAAGAAGCTTGGTGGTGCAGCTTCTAGAACCAGCTATGAATCTAGCTTTGTATGGTGATTTATGCATTTTGGGAGTCCAGTATAGTTTTGGTATGTCGTTATGATTGGTTGAAAGACAAATACCTCTTTCCCTGAGAAACTTTTTGTGATTGTTAAATAAATCTTCCAGTGTAAATGCAGTACTCGGTGGCCGAGTGGTCTAAGGCGCTTCGCTGGTGACCGCTAGCCTCACACCGCTGGACCGGCACGGGTTCGAGCCCAGCTGGTCCATGTGTGAAAGTTTGTTAGTTACTTGCCGAAGGGCGGTGGTTCTCTCCGGGTATTCCGGCTTCCTCCACCAACCAAACTGACTGTCACCATATGAGTGAAACAAACTTGAGTGTGACATTAAGCTAAATTCCCTCATTTCAATATGCCAAAAGTGCAATGAGGTAAATGTATGTGTAAGGATTATAATGAATATAATGAATGTGTAATGTTTAATGAATATATAATGAATCAATGAAAGTTTAATTTTTTATACTTTATTGATTTTTTTGCAAACACACATAGGAAAACAAATCAGGTACAATATATGATACAATCAATTAAGAAAGATAAGCTTTTCCTTTTTCTTGTATTTTAATAAATAATCCGAGAATGAAGCGCATCCTTATTGTTGTTCTCATAATAAATAGCAGAGATAGAGAGTATTGCTGAAAATTCAGTTATCTCCAAAAAGAATGTGAAGAGTGGCAAAGACGCGCCTGTTCTTAGGCTGGCTGTCGAAATCGGATGCTTCATTGATCCTTTTGGGACGAAGGGTCTTTCAGTTTCCATAGTTAACTCGATTATGCGAATGCAAAGCATCGCTAGAAAGAGACGAAACATCGGCTGGTAATATGGAATACATGTTGAAGTAACGAAGATAATATTTGCTGAGAAAGATGTGTTGATATTGTCAATTTCAGATTGATTGAAATTGTAATTAGGACCGCTCCTCATACCGATTTCGCGGCCCATCAACTCAATGTTTTATTTCAATTTCACGGTACATTTCTTAGTTCATTTAATATCTTTACAAGCGCTATATTTTAGAATAAATAAATAACAAGGAGAGAGCAGAGAGAGATATAAATGGAAAAAAAGGAGAATCGACTATGTAAAAAGTTCATCTGTCTGTTTTTGGACAGGTTATACTGGTAAATATGTATTCATTGTTAAGTTTAATTGAAATTGCGTGGATGATTGACTCCTTCGCGTCCAACGACTTCCCTGAAGACGCCATTAGGAACTGAGCAAATCTGTACCTGTAACAGTGCTTGGAGTGTCTATCAGATACAGGATGGCAGATTACGTCCTACATTGCGTGAAAGTTAAAGGATCATATTCTGTATTAAACAACCGTCAGTTCGTGGCATCTTATGGGTGACGCGGCTGGTCTTGTGTCGGGTTGAGTATTCCATTTCAGGTCCTTCTCTTTCTGGATCGTTGTCACTCACGGCGCTGTTTTATTCTTGTTGTCGTCATCCATATGCAGTTTCAGGTCTGGTCTAACCCGTCTGTGTTCTTCAGTGCCTTGTATCTGTATCACAAAGAAATAGAGGAGTTTGTATAGTTTCTTGTTTTCCGCAATACTTTGATATATCTCCATTCCATAACATACACGTATAAATATATAAATGAATAGTATTTAGACAAATATAATACCAGATGAATAGACAAATAAATAGTTTGGAATTTTGGCCGAATACAAATCGTTGAGAATTTCTAGGACAATGGGATAGACGGGGCCCAGTATCAAGTGTCCGTTAGCTGGGTAGTTTTACTATTTGTTTACGAGGTTTAACGCACAGGCGTGTGTTGTTGTCCTTTGGTATGTGTTCTTTTGAATGGAAGTGTGAGATATACAATAGTAAAAATTTCACGTGACGTCTGCTGTGCAGGTATGTCTGTTGACATGTAATGGACACGTCGATGGGTAATGTTATATGCAGGTTGGGAAATGGTCCAGACACTTTACAGTTACCGTACCATGGTTTCTTATTGCACTGACCTAGTCTGAAATCTAAATCGAGGACACGGGTTATCCGTTCTACGTCCCACGCATGGTCTGTGGTCGATGACCTGCAGGCTGACGATACTACAAACTAAATTACAAGCGTCTAGCCCGTCATTCATAATTCAGCCTTCGTTCATTAAAGACTATCCGCGTCCATAATCCAAAGACCTATTCCATATTCCATATAACAGTATTAGCACCAAATTCAAAAAGACAATCATAGTATACATAAACATAAGCTAGTTTCCTGCAAGAGAGAAGCGGTCAACAGTTTTCAATGATGCCGACAAGATATCATGATGTTCCAAAAATATAAAATCCGTATCGCTGATCAGTATTTTTAATCCATAATAATCGTTGTAAAGTCGTCATCTAGAGAATGATGTATCTCAGTCACGCTTTGATTGTGACTCATCTCCGTACATAGTGGTATGGCAGAAGAATGAGTGGATCGTGGCGATTGCGTGGCAATAAGAAAACAGATGAGATTACTGATTTATTATCTACTCTCAGCGGAGATAATTATTACCTGTAATGGTGTTTCAGTGTAAATATTTCCCTTCCACTATTCAAAGTGTATGTGGCATGACTCCGTATACATGTTTGCAATGGGTGAGATTTTATTAAACAAACAGTTTATTACTCGATCTTTAGTTCAGCATCCTACCGCAGATACACTACTGAGAAGGGGCATTCCGTTCAGGACGGTAGACTGTTGTTTGGTTACATTGTCTAAACCATCGATGACATGTTGTGTTCAAATATCGTAGGCGGTCAGCATTTTTTCCCATACAGTGTGAGTTAACCCTGTATGGCCTTGGCGATTTGAGATGTACCCTAGCATTAAAGTTTCGAAGCAGGAGTAGCAATCCCGTTGACATTATGAAACTTGCGCTCTATGAAAGACAGCCTTCTGTGCAATATTTGAAGAAATTAATTTCTTCACATATGTGGGCCCAACAGTGAGGACTGGTTAACCGCCAGACCCCCTTATTACAGTATATTTTTTAGTGTGATGGAATATATTTCGTGTTACATGTCGAGACGGGTTAGATTGCACTTTGAATGTAACATCGCTATCTGACAAGTTAGATGAGAACTAATTATTAATGTTAATGTAAACGAAACTGTCCTAACGGATTGCCTAAAAAGATTTAGAAGTTCATCGAAATTTCAAGTTATGCGCTGGTGTACAAGATACATGTAATTTCAAGCTACATGTATGCGCCCATATCTACATGCATGACGTCTGGATTTGCTAATAGCTTTTTCCCGTGCCTGCCGAAAACAGTAGGCATGCAGGCCTCCAAAATAGTCCCCCTGTGAGAGCATGTTATCAAGGAGTAACGGCCCGGATGTAGAGAGATTGGGAGTCGGACGTGTTTTCACTTCGCTCCGAGAAATTTGTCTATTTCTACGTATTTCAGCTGATATTAGCTCTGATTTTTGTGTAATATATTTTGTGAATACTTTTGGCAAATACCTGTGGTGAAAGTTTAGAATTATTTCTCAGTTTTTGCTGTTCAGGCGTTTTTCTGACTTAGTCAGTTTGGCTTGGTTTGGGAAGGCAGAGAGCCGCCATTACTGCCGCTCGGTCTTTGTGACCGAGAGGGTTGGTGTGTTTTTTCTCTGTCTTCCGCTTCTGTTTGTTCGCTGTCTGTAAATATTTCGTATTTTGCTGTTGTATATATATTTCTCCTTGTTGACTGGATCTAGTCTGAAGTTGGTTCGTTTTTCGTTCGGCTTGCCGTAGGTCGATTTGCACATAATATTTATGTCAATCGAGGTAGGTTGGATACATGTAACATACTGAAGTTATATTGTTAGGCATTATAGGCTGAGCCCTAAGTGTACAGCTGTACGCTAGCCAGCTCTCAGAGTACACGTTTGAGCGAGTCTTTTGTTCTCTGTTCTTTTGTTCGTCGGTATCACCTAGCAACGGACCCGGGTTAGAACTGGGCTATTGTCCGGCCGAGACAAGGTTCAGAGACAGTGTATTATTGTATTGCTTGTATAGTTTTCACATTCACCTTTAGAGTGGGGCTCCCTCAGGGGGGTAGACGATGTTTACTCTGTAGGGAGGCACACTACTGAGGCTTGTGTGTGTCACTATTTGTGGTTTGTATTAAGATTCCCTTGTGGACTTTGGATTTTTTTCACTATGGCATTTAGCAAGTTTAATAGGTCACTGAGCCTAGAACTTCACGGTCTAGAGAGAGCAGATCCGGAAGATATATATAACGCATTGAAAGACACTGTTGGATCAGGGCCGAAAATTCTTAAAGGTCTAGTACAGGTATCCAATACCTGTGGAACCTCACAGTAGCAAATGAGAATACCAAAGCTCGCCTAGTGCTGGAAGGTATTCACGTTAGAGATCAATTTGGCTATTTTGAGGAAATTGATCCAGGGAAATTGCTGGTAAAAATGAAAGGACCATGCGATTTCACAGATTCTGAGATCAAACGTGCTTTTGAGTTTTATGGAGATGTTCTCTCTTTACAAAGGGAGTCCTATTTGTTTGATAGACAGTTTGAATCTGGAGTTAGGAGAATTTGGATGACGAAATTCAAACGTGATCTTCCTTCTTCTATTTTGATTGGAGGTTTGAGACTTCCTGTATGGTATAACGGTTAAGTAAAAACATGTTATACTTGTGGATCAGAAGATCACATGAACTGGAAGTGTCCCTATAAAAATAAATGCCTGATCTGTCATCAAGAAGGACACTTTAAAAAAACCTGTCCAAAAGCCAAACAGGTTTCTGGAGATACCGTAACCAACGCCAGAAAGCGTAGTTCCTCTGGTCCTCGCTCTGCTCCACCCGCAGACGTCCGAAGAGGACTTAGCGCTGTAGACCTAGACCTGTGGAAGATTGTAGGCCCTGACGGCAAACCTATCAAACGTCATCAGAAGATAGCTGCCGCCGAGAGCAATGAGAAAACCCCAAACCGCTACGAGTGTCTCGAGGACGCGATGGATGAAGGTTGTAATTCAGAGAATGAAGATGTCGATGATGAAGATGTTAGTGAAGTGAAAGTGAAGTTTGCGATGATGTAAAAGTCAAAGCAGGTGATCAGAAGCCAGGTGATCAGAAGTCGGTTTCTGATCAAATTGAAAGTGTTGATTTAGTAGTAAGTCCGGAATTGAAGGTTGACAACTTACCGGATACTGGTCACATGCTTTCCGATGAGTATCTGGAGTGTAGTGATCATCCGGAGTCTCAGGTGTGTACTGATCGTCCGTTAAAAGGCGAGACTTCCTTGAACCAAAGGTCGAAAGACTTGTTAGTACAAGACAGAAAGGAGTTTATAAGCAGGAAAATAAAAGACAAGAGAGAACAAATGAAACAAAATAAGAAAGGTCAAAAAAGATTACCCAAAATAAAACGTACATAATGGCTAAGCTAACCTTATATATCTTGGCTTGAGCAGTTTGTGTTTTATTGATGTTTGTACCTGTTTTGACGCATTAGTTTACCGAGTTTTTGAATTGAGTACTATCGTCGCTATATAGCTGAAATATTGCTGAATGCGACGTTAAACCCTAATTCTCTCTCTCTCTCAAGGAGTAACTAGCAAGAAAACTCGCAGCTGAATGGAGAAAATACATGTATCACACTCCTGCCACTTGTACCGCTGACATTTTAATATTCTTGTCAATGGAGGCTATTATTTTGTGCCTCTCCGAGGCCACAGTGTTGAGAGAGACTTATATATATATCTGGAAGCGGATGATAACCAAATGATAATCAAATGCCATCACATAGAATTCTGAATATTTGAACCGATTCTTACTTTATATTAAGGCGAACATATTGCCGCTTAAGAACAAACAGCAGAGGAAAATATGTAAAACCTTTGGAACAAACGTATGTTTCGGTATCTTTAACACAAAACAATAATTTCATGGAATAGTGTGTATCTGTGGGTGGGTCGTCTGAGTCGTCTGATGTTGACATTGATCGTGCATGGATAGAATTTCTCTTTCGAAGGAGATGTTTGGCCCTGGAAAGTGTCGTTGAAAAGCGACGAACGGCTGAAGGTAGATATATTTGCTGGATGAATAACAGGAGTACGGAATTATTTGAGGTTTCAATGTGACTTCAATGTCTCTAACCGAGCCTTGCTATTCGTTTTAGATTTCTTTATTTTTGCGTTCCGGTCGTCCTTGCAATCCGTTTGGGTGCATGTACAGAGATGACGGTAGGAACATGTTCAGACAGTCCGGAATCTCCTGTGACGTCAGTGAAAGCGTTAGCTGATTTTGCTTGCATTGGGGTTGGTGTCGATGTTGGCAAAGACACGCCTCTTCTTGGGCTGGCTGTCGACATCAGATGTTTCATTGATCATTTTGGAACGAATGGTCTGTAAGTTTTCGAAGTTAACTCGATTATGCGAATGCGAAGCATCGTTGGGAAGACCGGAAATATCGGCTGGTAATATGGAATACATGTTGAAGTAACGAAGATGAAATCCAGCTTCCTCATATAATGATTCGGTACTAGCACTACATGTTATTCCGGTTATAGTTCGAAGTGCGTCTTTTTGTATATTTTCAAGTCTAATAGTAGATGTTTGACTAACATTGTTCCAAACGACGTCGGCATATTCCAAACTCGGCCTTAGAAAACTTTTGTACATGATTTCCAAACATTTGCGATTTAGTATATTTTTAAACCCTTGATATATCGACAGTTTTTTCTGAGCATTGTACATTATATCTTCAATATGGTCATTCCAGTTGGCATTATTGTCCAATATCACACCAAGGTACTTATGGTTCGCTGATTCTTGGAGGGTTGAATTTTGAAAAGATAATGGAATGGAGGACGGTAAGCCTCGCAATGATGCTAGGAGCGAAACAGTTTTAGATAAGTTGAAGTCCACCAGACATGTTTTTGCCCATTCGGTAATTTTTCCCACGTCCCGATTGATAAGGCTCAAGCTGTGAATACAAGTCATCGGAAATAATATATAAACACGTGTCATCTGCGAAAAGGCGTATATTGTTAACCTTGTTAGCAGGTAAGTCGTTTATAAATAACAGAAATAAGAGTGGACCAAGAACTGAACCTTGTGGTACGCCCACATGGAGGTGTAAAATTGTAGATTATTTTCCTGAAAGACGAATAGCTGGTAGCGGCTCATTAGGTAACTTTCAAACCAGGTCAAAAGACTACCGCAAATGCCAAATTGTTTTAATTTGTAAATGAGGCCTTTATGCCAAACTCTATCGAAGGCCCTGGATATATCGAAAAATAAGAAAATTACTTCCTTCTGCCCATCAAGTGCTTTGGTCAAATCGAAATAAATATTTAACATTTGAGTAACGGTGGATTGTGTAGGTAGGAAACCGGATTGGCATGAAGTTATATCCTTTCTTAAGTAATTATAAATATATATATATATTTAAATACGACTCTTTCCATCACTTTGCTAAGACAACTTAAAAGTGATATTGTACGAAAATTGCTAGATATGTGACGCTCGCCTTTTTTATATAGCGGTGTAACATTAGCCCAAGAATATAACAAGTTTCCATTCGGTCGGAAATTTAAAGCTTTTCTACGATCGATTAAAAAACGGGCAAGTATTGGTGACAATTAATACAATCCTTGATTCGAACAAGCATTTCGGACTTATTTTATCTGGTCCTATATCTTTGGTGGTGTCCACGTTAGACAATATATCAAAACATCAACATTAGTGGTAATAATGAATGAGTCTGAAGAATTAGCGGTGTACATGAACAGAGGAGGCAATTGAACATTCGAATCATCAATACTAGCAATACTTGTAAAAAATGAATTAATTTTTTTTAGCCTTTTCCGCACTCCCATGGGCAAAAGAATCATCATTTCTCTCAACCGGTGGAATTTCGCTGAAGTTGACATTTCCTTTCCTTCAAAAACCATTTGCTCATCTTCCACCAATTCTCAGAACCAACCCTACCAGTCTCAATTTTCTCTGCTGTTTTTTGTTTTATTATCTTTTTTTCGCGGAACTAACGAGTGAATTGACGTAATTCCTGTAATTGTTGTTTTCCGTTTTGGAGACCCTTGATTGCTTAAAGAGTTTGTCACGGATTCTCATTTCATGTTTAATTTTACTTGTTATCCAAGATTTGTCATTCGGGTGGATATAAACATATTAGTTCGGAATAGAATCTTTAGATGCCTTAATAATGATAGATGTAATACGTTGGCACCAGGTATCTACATCGCTGTCATCTAGTAGGTCGTCTAAGTTTGCATTTGCAAGGATATCTCGAAATTTATCCCAATCAGCCTTGTCGTAGTCCCAAATTAAACGCTTAAAAGAGCTCCGCCTAGGGATACGAGAGTCTAAAAGAACGAAGACTGGAGAGTGGTCGCTACAAAAGGGTACCAAGACGCCACTATCGCAGACAAGTTGTTGCATATTACAAATAATCGGATCAAGGAGAGAATTTGAGACTTGATGGATTGGTTCTCTTATTACCTGAGTAAAACCAAGGAAGTTAAGGTGGACTTTATTAGTGTTTAATAGATGGTCGTTCAGATCACCCATAACTATAATATTGTTATTAGGATTAGAATCACGAACGCTGGAAATATTGTCGGAAATCAATTGCCATTTATCGACTGGTGTATCCGGAGGTCGATAAATAGTACACGATAGAGTTTTGGGGCTATCTTGAAGCTCTATCCAGATAATTTCTAAGTCAATGCTTTCGTATTCGAGTTTTCGCTTGCTCATAATGTTTTGTGAAACATAAACACATACCCCGCCCCATGCATGATTACGGTCTTTACGATAAGTTTCGTGGAAACCGGGGAGCACTATATACTTGTCTCTATGAGTGGAGTCAGGTGACTTTCGGTAGTTGTTACAGTATCAAATTTGTTAAGATTAGCTTCAACCAAGTGAGTTTTTCAACAAGTCCGCAAATGTTGTTGTGCACAATTGACATTTTGTAATCATTTTCTGGACCCGAGTTAGATTCTATATCACTGGAAAGTATCAACAAAATAGATAATATCCAAAGGTTAATGACATTTGCTTTCATAAGGGCCGAAAGTATCATAATTAAGGTGCGAAAACACGTACCCCCAAATCCGAAAAGTTTCGCGGAGTTCAAAATTGTTGTCCTTTGGTATATGTTGTCTTGAATGGAAGTGAGAAAGTGTGAGGTCTACAATACTTGGAGCGCTATTCATGGCCAGCGGTGAATCATGGGAGCTGTGTCAGAGGTCATTTGGGCATAGCAAGCCATGTTTGAATCCCAAAACCACTGTTGAGGGCACCCATTATCTTTAGATGTATCTGTCATCAAGGGAAGAATCCATCGCGGCTGTGATGTAAGTATGTATTCTCTCGTGTAAATTACAGCACATATAAGGGAAGTCGGAAGAGGTGCCGACATGCTGACAGAGCCACATGACTTCACAGTAGTCTTCTGGATTCGTGATATGTGTTGTATCTCAGGTACGCTTTTATTGTACCTTTTCATGTGGCAACTTGGATGACATGACCACACGGCCCCTAGCACCGGCATAAGCGGTATTAGATACAAATCTAGAGAGCTATGATGGAAATACTCTAACAACTCGTATGTTGGTAATTGGGGAGCTGTGACGCTGTGACAACTCGTACACTAGGGATTGGTGAACTGTATCGTCGTCAAATGAAAATGACGACGTTTAACACAAAAGACTAGTCTGTAAGGCCCGATGTCGACCCAGCATCAACTTCCCAACATAGATCAAAGACCAAAAGGTCTGTACAGGGGGCAGGCCCCGGGGACGAAACGTCCACCAGCAGAATCTCGCCATATACAGGTAAAAATTACAACGCATATAAGGGAAGCGGCAAGAGGTGCCGACATACTGACAGAGCCACATGACTTCACAGTATAGTCTTCTGGTTAACCTATTCTAATGCACATAAGAATTTAACGATTCGTGATATGTGTTGTATCTCAGGTACGCTTTATTGTACCTGTTCATGTGGCAACTTGGATGACATGACCACACGGCCCCTAACACCGGCATAAGCGGTATTAGATACAAATTTAGAGAGCTTAGAACAGAAGCTAATCCATACCTGTGGAGAAGCCCTCTCAACTGAAAAAGCCCAGTTTATTTCTTTTTTTTGGACACCCTCCCACACCTTTCTGTTAGTTTCAGTTACTCTTCTGGGTGAGCATTTCCAATTTATTGTATCAAAATTACAAACAATGTATGTGCCCACATGGAGATACAATGGAAAATAACAAAACCTCACCAAATAAACAGGATAAGAATGATGCGGCTGAAGGGTTGAGTCAATACGTTACTCTGTGACTGGGATTGATGGCAATATACATTTAAATAGCAGGTCATTTTTCCCCTCTGTGGTATAAATATGAACCTTGAGTTTTGCAATAAAGTTATTATCATTAAATTGGTACATGTATAATTGACATCTTATTGAATTGTTTTCCAGATGCCTTGACGCAGAAATTGTGCGGCCAGTGGCTGCTTCAATAGTGGAGCTCGGCTAAACAGGTGGATGACGGGACTCTGTAGCATCGAGGGATGTTATTTGGGAGTGAGAACGTGCGATCGCACCCCACCGTTAACATTATTTCCATTCCCAACAGAAGCTCAGGACCCAGGCGGAGCACAGGACTCAGGTGGAGGTGGGCGAAATTAATTTGTAGAAAAACAGTAGGAGGAAAAAACCGGTATCCAAATCAGTTCGCTCGTGTTTATTCAGTACTTTTCCTAGATGGGCGACCAAGTGATGAAAACCCAGATCCAATCCTTTAGCTTGGGTACCCTAATATGGAGAAGCCAATAAGAAAACCTCCAACTGAGAGAGTACCCTTGATTCCTTCAGTAAGTCCAGGATTTCTGTTGATGTAAGTGGCAAAACTATTGAAAGCCAATATGACTTTCACCATTTACTTTGAATGATCAATACAACACTCAGTGTTTGAAGCCAATGTCCTCCGAATCTCCTCAAATTGATTTTTTTTTTTTTTTTTTTTTTTTTTTTATTTATTAATTTATTACCGTATATACATATATATTTACATTTCACAATATACATTACATCAATTTCCAATCAATCTGTAGCAATTGCATACATGTTGCAGTACAAATATAAGATAATTTCCTACGAGTTCTGCATATGTTTTTCACATTTTAAAGTGTATACATTTTTCCACATTTGATCATTACATACCATTCATTCACATTTTTCAAAGGCTTTCTTGCATGTCAGAATTTCTTTATACATTTTCTCTAATATAATTGAGTGCATTTAATATACACTCGGACCATTTTTTCTTTGTGTGAAGAACTGTAATACACTGTTTAATAATATGATAGTTTATTTGGTTTGATAGTCCAATTAAAGTTGTCTTTTTCGAATTAAATTTAGCGTCGTTTCTTGACTTCCAAATGCACCATTTGGTGTTGAATATTAGCATGTTAATTACATCAGATAGATTGGTTGCACCATTGTAACCAAGCAGAATATCCTGTTCACATGTTTTAATACGCCCTACATGTCGTTGCGATAACAGTTGATTCACCACTTTATTTACTGTGACCCATGTGTCGTAATTATAACTGCAATGAATGAAAAGATGGCTTTGTGTTTCTATTTCTGTTTTACATCTGACACAATACCCATCCGATAGTCCCATCTTATTTAGTATATAGTCTGTTGCGATATTATTGTGCGTACATTTCCAGATGAATTGCCTAACTGTATTGCTAATTAACGTCGATTGTATTGCTTTCCATATCTGTGGCCAATTGAGTGTTATCCCAAAAAAGGCTTCCCATTTTGAATGACATTTTGGCTCAGGATAGACTTGTCGTTGAATCATTTTTCGAATTTTGTAGTTTTCAAATTTGCAGTTTATTCCAAATGCTTGGTCTTGTCGTCTAATTGTAAGATTTTCATCCACAACTAGTTCATTCTGAATTGCATCCATCTGATCATCGGTTTCTTTTCGGAGTATTTCGACCCAATTTTTTGGAATACATTTTTTTATTATTTGAAATTCTGAAATCCAATTTATTTTCAGTTGAAGTCTTCCTAGTATAACATTTCCTTCCACCCATTTTCCCAGGTTATCATCCCATATATCCCCGATTTTACATATGTCGCTTATCACCCAATTTCTGTAATACAAGGGCTTGCCTTTGTGTTTTATGTTGTCATTACCAAATAGGGGTTGACTTAATACTTGCAATTTGTATTCTATTTTCTGAGTTTTCAATAGCCTTTGCCACCCTATAATGCATTCTTGATAGAAATGGGGCACTTTTACCACCATTCCTCGTGTGTTGGTACATCTACAGAGAACGTATGTTAGAGCGCTCTGATCTAATATTCTTAGCCAGTGTTTGCCTAGCATATTCCACGATTCAGTCTCAGAATGGATTATTTTGTAAATCCATTTGATTTGCATGATATTTATTATTTCGTCCAGATCAAACATGCCTAACCCACCATCATCTTTGCTAAGTTTACAGACATCTTTTCCCACGTGAAATTTTTTCCCGCCCCAGAGGTAGTCCCAAATAATGTTTTCCAAGGATTTTTTATTTTTCTCTGATATTCCTCTCATTTCTATCTCATAATTTATAGTGGACAAGACAAAAGTTTTCAGTACTAATATTTTCCCAGTATAGGTTAAGTTACGTTTTGACCAATTATGCAGTGTTAATTCGATTCTATCGAGTTTTTCTTTCCATATGTTATCTGTTGAAATCGTGTGACCATGCATCACACCTAGCGCCATTATGGCAATCACCCATTCAATTTCTTTAAACTCTGGTGGTTTACTTTTCCATATACCTATATACATTCCTTTTGTTTTCTTAAGGTTTACTTTTGCTCCTGATGCTTTCTCGTATATTTTCATTATTTGAAAGTAGGCTATTATTGAAGATTCTGTTCGGTGAAATGTTTGAGTGTCGTCTGCAAAACAATTAATTTTTATTTCGTGTTGTGGTACCCCGTTTTCTGGGAGATATATACCCTGTATATCCTCGCTTTGCCTTATTGTGCACGCCAAAGGCTCTGCCTGAATAACATATAATAACGGGGCCAACGGGCACCCTTGTCTGACTGAGCGAGATATATTAAATGTTTTAGATATGTGACCATTTGTGTTGATATTTAATTTGCATTTTTTGTATGTCATATTAACCCAATTTCTGAATTTTATTCCAAAACCAAAGGTTTCCAGACATTTATCTATCCAACCCCATTCAACTCTGTCAAATGCCTTTTCTTGATCTAAGAAGATTATTGCCCCTTCTATGTTTTCCTCTTCGGCATAGTCTATGACGTCTTGCAGTAGACGTATGCCTTCTATTTTTAATAAATCCTTTTTGGTCTGAATGAATAATGCTAGGTGCTACTGATTTTAGTCTTTCAGCTATGATTTTTGTCACTATTTTATAGTCTGTGTTTAATAAGGTAAGAGGCCTCCAATTGCGTATATCTTCTCTTTCTCCTTGTTTATACAACAGAGTTAATGTTCCTCTATATTGTGTGGATGTCAGTTCGTTATCCTGAAATATCTCACAAATCACATCGTAAAGTTCTTTGTGAATGTCATCCCAGTACTGTTGGTAGAATTCAGCTATTATGCCGTCTTCTCCAGGTGACTTATTGCACTTTAATTTAAATATTGCACTCTCCACCTCTCCGAAAGTGATGTCAGCTTCACAGCTTTTGTACTGCCTCTCATTTATTTTGGACTTAACATTTGCCAATAGGATACTTGCACATTTCTCATCCCAGCCTTCTGAAGAATATAGCGTGTTATAAAATTCAGCTTGTTCATTCAATATTGTTTCGATATCAGTGCTATATTGCCCATCTTTACATTTGATACGCGCCCATGTTTTTTCTTTACCCCTTTTTTTCTCAATGTTAAAAAAGTATTTTGTGGACTTTTCGCCCTCTTCAAACCATTGAACTCTAGAACGAATTTTGATAGCTTCGGCTTGTTGTACATAATATTTTTCTATTTTGCATTTAATAGTTTTTATACACTCTTCAGTTCGCGAGTTAGGGTCGGAAATATTTTCTAGTCTTTTTAGCTCATCTTCCCATGATTTGATTTCGACTTTTGAAATACTCATGCGTTTGCTAACGTGTGTACAGATCTCTCTTATTTTCATTTTAGTTATTTCCCACCATATTTTTTTTGTCGAAAAATCCTCCATTTTATCTTTCCAATCGTTCCAGAAGAGAGCAAATGTTTGTTTGAATAGTTCCGACCCTACTACGCTCGAATTCATTTTCCATGTACCAGGGCCTCTTTTGTGATCACAGAACTCCATTAGTAACATTATCGCACTGTGATCACTAAAAGGGCAATATTCAATATCAACTTTACTTACGTAATAATCTAGTTCATCGCTTATCAAAAAGAAGTCAATTCTAGAACGCTTTTTACCATGTCTATAAGTAAACTCTCTTTTGTCCGGATTTCTTATCCTCCATATCTCTTCTAGTTCACATTTGCTGATCAGTTCTTTGAGTTCTATATTGCCACCATCGTTGGCTGAGGAACAGTTTTGTCGGTCTATTTCTGGATTGAGTGTACAATTAAAGTCACCGACAACGATTATTTTCGTGTCATCGTCTACATTCAATATTAGCCTCTCAAGAGATTTGATGAATGTTTTCCTGTCCGTAACATTGTTAGGAGCATATACATTGAATATTTGAAACGTTTCGCCGTATTTTTTCACCTTAAAGGATATATATCTGCCATTTGAGTCTTTCTCCATATCATATTCATTTAGATTTATGCTATTCTTTATAAGAATAGCTACACCTTTCGATAATGGACTACCAACCGTCCAATATGCGTCACTGTTCCATTCTTTAGTCCACTTAATTCGATCACATTCTGAACCACAGTGTGTTTCTTGCAGAAGAATAACATCCGCCTCTCTATTTTTAATCCAGTTGCGTTTATCTTTGTCGTTTAATCCATTTACGTTGATAGACAAGATTTTTAGAGCCATTATATAAACAGTATATATATATTTACACTTTCTATTTCACAGACTTGAAACGAGCTATATACATACTACGTCATTTTGATGACTTTGTCTGCATGTCGTTCTGCTGATGGGGGTGTTTTGTGGTCACTTCGCTCTCTTTTCCGACTTTCTGGCGTATCTACCCTCGTGTTCCTTTCGACACACTCCTTGTATTTATTTGCGATATTCACAAAAATTTCCTGTAGGAGTCCGGCGCCTTCCGGACTCACATGAATACCAGTTGCGTCGTCTTTGTCATAGAATCGCTTCACGGGCGTTCCTTTCGGTGCGAATTCCAAAGCAGAGTCTAAGTACTCCATGTAGTCAGTTCGTTCACACAGTTTCACCAAGAAATCGTTCACCTTCTTCGCCGTTGTGTTGGCAATCTCAACGGATATACTTCGCCCTTTCCTGGGGATTATATTAGAGATGCCTATCTTCGCATGAGGAAATATGACGCGTATCCTATGCGTGACCTCCGTGAAGTTGATGATCACTTGATCCGGTTCCTCGCGGTTTCTTGTGATGTCGTTGGTTCCCAAGTGAACTACCACGCATTTGACGTCATCAACACTGATATCTGGATCGGACACTGCTAATTCTAGTTGTCAACTCAAATTGAATTGATGCTACTCATATAACTATTGTTTGTCTTGGGTTGCCTTTGACCCTTGTGGTGTAATAGTACAAGTAAAGTTATTCTATTCTTGTATTTGTTAAAGTAATTTCTTTTGCAAACAAATATGTTTACCTTGGTTTTAAGGGAATTTATTTGTTGTATTTGTCACTCGATTTGTTATTGCAGATGCATCCGGCAGATTTGAAGACCATGTCTAATGAAATACATTTAATCTCTGTTCAAGAAGATATCAGTGGAAGTGATATGCCCGTAAACATAAATGATCATGACTATTACTGTTCCAATGACTTTCTCTGTGGAGATTGGGAGATGGAAAGCTGTACTGGCGATTTCTTACAAGCTTGTATTCGAGACGACGACCATTCCAGACCAGGATATAGCTATTGCACCTAACAGTCTTCCTAAAATTTTGTCTCATTTGTCAAGGAAAATTGGGTCGTGTGTACCAGACCTAAGTCGGCAATATGTCTATTCATGCTCTAAATATTCCGTGTTGAAAGTATTGTTTTGTGTGTGAGTCATTTTTTTAACCTAAAGACTGGAAATATCTCGCTTCAGTGATTCTCGCTACGAGAGTAATGTGCAAGATTGATGGCGTTACGTGTCGTAACTTGTGTCTAATTCCGCTCAACCCAGGGCTGGGGGGCCATATGAACCCATGTACTTCAAGATCTTCATGGTGCTCATATTCCATTGTTTCTGATTCCGATTATTAAATGTCAAATTGCAACGGAACAACAACTAACTTTGTTGACTTCTCGCACGGGAAACGGAACAGGTGGGGTAAAAGACTTTTTTAAGCACATTTTTCAAAATTCACCAGTCCAGCTCCCCCTGGTAATTCTTGTTCAATCCCTCAGCAGGTCCGAATTTATATTAGAACTATTGTCTACCCGATAAATGCCTTAACTACCGAATCTGCTTGATCTGTGTCAGTAGTAACATTTTTCTCCTTGAAAAGGGGCCATACGACGATGACCGGACATTGTGACCTCGATTGAGAAATATCCTGTTAATATGAATCCAGTCCAAGTTTTAGTGTCTTGCTAAAGTCTTATTGGAAGTCTTCGAGAAGAGGCTTTGTCAAGTAAATCATTATCTACTTGAAACCAATTCCTCCGCAGATTGTTGAGGATTGCAGAGGATTATACTGTGCTCTCATCTAGCTCGGACATTTCCCGCCACATTTGCAAATAAGGATGGACACTGAAGAGATGGATATAAGAAGGGAGACTACTCCCCAGAACATTATTAACCATCCCTCTGATGTGTATGTCTAATTGAAAATCGCCTGGTGAGCTGTAAAGCCGCCATATTCTTTCCAGAAACAAGGTTTGCCGTAACAGGCAGTATCAGAGAACTATTAATCCTGAGGAGCCCGGATGTAGAGAGATTGGGAGTCGGACGTGTTTTCACTTCGCTCCGTGAAATTTGTCTATTTCTGCGTATTTCAGCTGATATTAGCTCTGATTTTTGTGTAATATATTTTGTGAATACTTTTGGCAAATACCTGTGGTGAAAGTTTAGAATTATTTCTCAGTTTTTTGCTGTTCAGGGCGTTTTTCTGACTTAGTCAGTTTGGCTTGGTTTGGGAAGGCAGAGAGCCGCCATTACTGCCGCTCGGTCTTTGTGACCGAGAGGGTTGGTGTGTTTTCTCTCTGTCTCCCTCTTCTCTGTTTGTTCGCTGTCTGTAAATATTTCGTATTTTGCTGTTGTATATATATTTCTCCTTGTTGATTGGATCTAGTCTGAAGTTGGTTCGTTTTTCGTTCGACTTGCCGTAGGTCGATTTGCACATAATATTTATGTCAATCGAGGTAGGTTGGATACATGTAACATACTGAAGTTATATTGCTAGGCATTATAGGCTGAGCCCTAAGTGTACAGCTGTACGCTAGCCAGCTCTCAGAGTACACGTTTGAGCGAGTCTTTTGTTCTCTGTTCTTTTGTTCGTCGGTATCACCTAGCAACGGACCCGGTTTAGAACTGGGCTATTGTCCGGCCGAGACAAGGTTCAGAGACAGTGTATTATTGTATTGCTTGTATAGTTTTCACATTCACCTTTAGAGTGGGGCTCCCTCAGGGGGGTAGACTATGTTTACTCTGTAGGGAGGCACACTACTGAGGCTTGTGTGTGTCACTATTTGTGGTTTGTATTAAGATTCCCTTGTGGACTTTGGATTTTTTTCACTATGGCATTTAGCAAGTTTAATAGGTCACTGAGCCTAGAACTTCACGGTCTAGAGAGAGCAGATCCGGAAGATATATATAACGCATTGAAAGACACTGTTGGATCAGGGCCGAAAATTCTTAAAGGTCTAGTACAGGTATCCAATACCTTGTGGAACCTCACAGTAGCAAATGAGAATACCAAAGCTCGCCTAGTGCTGGAAGGTATTCACGTTGGAGATCAATTTGGCTATTTTAAGGAAATTGATCCAGGGAAATTGCTGGTAAAAATGAAAGGACCATGCGATTTCACAGATTCTGAGATCAAACGTGCTTTTGAGTTTTATGGAGATGTTCTCTCTTTACAAAGGGAGTCCTATTCGTTTGATAGACAGTTTGAATCTGGAGTTAGGAGAATTTGGATGACGAAATTCAAACGTGATCTTCCTTCTTCTATTTTGATTGGAGGTTTGAGACTTCCTGTATGGTATAACGGCCAAGTAAAAACATGTTATACTTGTGGATCAGAAGATCACATGAACTGGAAGTGTCCCTATAAAAATAAATGCCTGATCTGTCATCAGGAAGGACACTTTAAAAAACCTGTCCAAAAGCCAAACAGGTTTCTGGAGATACCGTAACCAACGCCAGAAAGCGTAGTTCCTCTGGTCCTCGCTCTGCTCCACCCGCAGACGTCCGAAGAGGACTTAGCGCTGTAGACCTAGACCTGTGGAAGATTGTAGGCCCTGACGGCAAACCTATCCAACGTCATCAGAAGATAGCTGCCGCCGAGAGCAATGAGAAAACCCCAGACCGCTACGAGTGTCTCGAGGACACGATGGATGAAGGTTGTAATGAAGATGTCGATGATGAAGATGTTAGTGAAATTTGCGATGATGTAAAAGTCAAAGCAGGTGATCAGAAGCCAGGTGATCAGAAGCCAGGTGATCAGAAGTCGGTTTCTGATCAAATTGAAAGTGTTGATTTGGTAGTAAGTCCGGAATTGAAGGTTGACAACTTACCGGATACTGGTCACATGCTTTCCGATGAGTATCTGGAGTGTAGTGATCATCCGGAGTCTCAGGTGTGTACAGATCGTCCGTTAAAAGGCGAGACTTCCTTGAACCAAAGGTCGAAAGACTTGTTAGCACAAGACAGAAAGGAGTATATAAGCAGGAAAATAAAAGACAAGAGAGAACAAATGAAACAAGATAGGAAAGGTCAAAAAAGATTACCCAAAATAAAACGTACATGATGGCTAAGCTAACCTTATATATCTTGGCTTGAGCAGTTTGTGTTTTATTGATGTTTGTACCTGTTTTAACGCATTAGTTTACCGAGTTTTTGAATTGAGTACTATCGTCGCTATATAGCTGAAATATTGCTGAATGCGACGTTAAACCCTAATTCTCTCTCTCTCTCTCTCTATTAATCCTGATGATCAGCCTCTCGATGTGGTAACAGCTACATATATGTATTGCACCTGTATAATCCAAACCTAGGCATACTGAACATGAATCATATTGCTACGTCCCACTTATCGTGGCCTTTATATATATATTGCAGAGAACTGTTGGAGTTCCGATTTACCATGTCACAACAAACGATGCATAAACAAAACCCTCAGGTGTAATGGCTACGACAACTGTGGTGACGACTCGGACGAGGATGAATGCAACGAATTATTAAAAAAAGCTGGTATAGGTGTCGTCTGCGTCGTAGTACCTTTGGCGGTCATAGGCTTCGTGTTGTATAAGTGCCGACGAAAGCTGTTTGCAGTACATAGTGGGGTAACGTTTACCAAATTTTTCTCCATCATGAAAAGTAGTGTTGGATTGTGAACACCGGTCTAATCGAGTGGAACGTTTTGCATTCACATATACATGTATGAGTATAAGCTACTTATTTATATTAAGTACAAAATGTTGAATAACTCAAACATGACGACCGTTATATTTGTCAGTGACTTCACTGCAGCATCTATAAACGATATAGTGGATGGATGGATGGATGTACTTGGGCACTCCATCGCACCGCGATGGGCACAGGTCGTGCGAACACGCCGTGCAACCCGTTTCCCCCAACCCGCCCCGCACATGATCCCTCTTAACAGTGTCACTGTACTTCTCTTTATTCCCATAACTACAGAAGTATCACATAATATTTCCATCTGTCAAGCCCCCTCATTCCCTCTTCTCGGACCGATTCTTAGTGGCAACTTTGATTAAAATTATCACCATGGACACTCATAATTAAATCTCCCAATAGCCACTCATCCTCCCCCATTCACTCAGCATTTAATGTATCACCGATCGAATTTCTCTCCAACTCACTTTCTTTAATACTTGTTCCTGCCCCAACACCCTAGTAATCCTCATCCTTGTGTCCTACATTTTTAAGTATCCTATTGTTCCCCGTCCTCTCCAGCTTTCCAATGTTGAACCGTTTCACAAAGTAATCCTTCACATTGCACCCAATGTAAAGTCTTGTCACATTAACATTCTACAGCAGTTTTGCCTCCCCCAACCCCTCAATATCCACTCTAATGGTCCACACATCCTGCACAAAGTTGGATACGATACGGCTCTCTGTCTTATCCAAAGTATTACCACCAAGCCCCAACAAGTCTGATAAGGATAGGTCTTCATCATCCCCACTTATCATTCCCCGTCTAATTTCCTTATGTGAAGCTATCAACTGACCCCTCAACTCGTCCCTCCTTGCCCTGTACCTTTCACAATATAACAAGACATATTTCATATCTTCCATCACCCCGCACGTTTTACACCTTTTCTCTTCCAGACTTTCATCCTATTCCTTGTGACCAACGACCCTGTCCTAGCCTTCGCCAGCCAAGAAAAATCACCCGCCCAGTCTACATATCTCTCTTTCCATGGACCCTCTTTCTTCTTGTATATAAACAAGAATGACTTAGATTCCATCCCATCTTTCCATTCTTCTACCCACTTTTCATCCACTTTAACAGAAACCATTTTTTCCATCTTCTCTCACTGTTTCCGGTTTCAATTAGGTTAACATAATAGTTTGTGCTAATCGCTTCTATTTCCTTGAACCACCCAGTCTGTTTCTCTGTTTTGAGACCTTCCTCCCAAGCAGTTTTTGCCCATCTATCCCCCTCCATTCTAACAAGACGCCCATAGTAGTTTAACTTCAATATTCCTACTTTGTCAGTCAATCCGCTCCAACCAAGTTCTCCATAAATAGCTCCTGCCTGTAGTTCCACCAAATCCAATACTGCCAGCGTTTTCCCCATCAAGTTCCACTATACTACAAGCTAAAAAGCGCTCTCGCAGATTATCCAGACAACGATAAAAATGTTTTGCAAAGTTTTATTACTTATTTTATTATATTGCAAAAAACTTGGTATATCTATTGGATAAGAGCCTTAAATATTGATGACACAGGATATCCATGTTAACGCAAAATTCTACTGTCGGTGACTGGGCCCAAATTCAAGAAATATCTCTCGTCCAATAGTGAATTATTTGATTATATTAACAATTACAGGCGGAGAAGAAAAATCTGATTCAAGCCGGGACTCAAACAGCAACTTCAACTGACCTGAGCGATCCTACCAGATTACCGGAGGTGAGGTATTATTCAGGTAACATTTCAGATTTGCTTATACCACTTATCAGTATTATGTACGGAATATTGCATAACTTTAAAAATGACGGCCACCATCTTGGTCTAAATGAGAACCTCTTCACTGTAGCATCTACACACGATATATTAATAGCAAAAAGAGCTCTGGTAGGTTATCCATTTGATATTCTCCAGATGAACAGCTACAATACAAGCACGGATGAGATACTAAGACTACGTCCGAGAATCCACCGTATTCTCGGGTCTGAATGAGAGGTGCCGAGAGAACCTTTCCTGTAGTGTCATATGGTTGCTTTTTCACCGCCAGACGTCGTCAGTTTTACCCACCGCTTGCATATCGCGCCAATCAAGTCGTAATGATAGCAATGTCGTGCAAATATTTATTAGTTATTGATTAAACTGCAGATGGATTTGATATATCTTTTGAATGAGAAAATTAAATGTGTATGAAATAGGATATTCATGTTTATGCAGAATTTTAATATCGGTGAATCCTTCTTAAGAAATAGTGAATAATTTTATGATATTTACAATTTACAGGCGGCAGCTGCGCCGTCGACTCAACCTTGGATTCAAACAGAAAATTCATCTTACCAGGGAAGTGATACCAGTTTGACGGAAATGAAGCATCCTTAAAAGCTGTAGCAATTCAGAAGGCTGTTTACCTCGGATTTCTGTCAATTCCTAGATTGCATGTGCGTCATACGGTCGCTTTGTTGGAGAATCCACAGAGACACCCTGTGAATTCTCCCAACATGGTAACTCTAATAGACCTATTGCAACCCACCTATACAGACGACACCTGTTTCATACGTGTTACATGTTTGTGATGCGAACTTACTTGAAGCATATAATATTATACACCTAATATAGCTCGTACCAATACTATTTTAAATCTGGCTATTCAGAAACAACATAGACGTATTAGCATAGAAAGCAGCAATGAAATTTCATTGTTGTTTTGTTGAGTGCAAATGAATTTTTCGTATGTTCAGCATAGTTCATCTGTCTAGGTCTTCAATTAAGGAAGTCCACTCGTGGTTTTGAGCTTTGGCTGCCATTTTCCATGTTTTTGCCTGGTTTTCTCAGTAGGTTATCTCCCTTTCCTAAGTTAAGCGTCTTCTAGCCAAGAATTTTGCGGAGCAACATTCATCCAATTTGATAAATTTTGATAGACATTGTGATAATTTTTAAACAGTTAGAATATAAGAAAAAAAGCTAAATACTATTTATATGATTGTTTTCATGAATATTCTTCACAACCAGGGTTACTCCCTGTTGTGTTTTCTAGGTTATCAAGTGGAGCATGGGTCAGTCCATTTAACAGTGTCTACAGCTCAAAAATGCGCATGAACATATTTTTTCTTGGTTTTCCTCATATTACACAATTATGAATAGAACAACACACATTATTCAAAAAGTTGATTACTTTGATTCACCTCCAGCGGACATCCTAAAACCATATTCAGTTACTATTCTATTCAGGGATCACGGAATCGACTATATTGAAATGATTAAACAGTAAATATTTCACTGATGAGCGTTGATGTTAATGTGTTGGTGACTGAATAATATTATTTGAGTGTTACTTGCAAACTCCAGCATATTTTGGTTCGAAATTGTTTTTGTCAACCGAGCATTATATTGGAGGGGCACACAGAAAGAAAAATTTGCGCTGTTTTCAATCGTCTGTTTTCAATCGTCCTTTCATCTTATGTTTCGAAATGACTTGTGTTGTTTCAACATGAATTGCGTCGAAATTATGCGAGTGGATGTTGTGTGCACAACTATATCTATGTTTGCCTTAATACTCCTCGTATGCATTGAAGGGGTTTACTTTTTCTAATTTTTTTTGTATATATATAATTCAGATGTGAGTACAATAATTACAATACGTGGCAATGTTCCAATAAAAATCAATCGTTTCAAACTGTCTTTGGCTTTGCGTTGTATCATCCAGCGGTCCAGCATAAGTCCTATGTTGTGAGAACGACAGAACTGGTACGACATTATCCATGTCGGATGGGGGGGGGGGGTTCCCTGACAAAATTTAGGTTTATGAAAACGTGTATTGTTAAGCGTTGTTGTTGTTGTTCCTCTTCTTCTTGTGACTTTTTGAAATACGCATGCGCTGAAAGAGTGTGATCGCCACACTTTTCAGCCTCCGATCTCACATGAGAACCCAGCCTTCAGGCACATATGAGGTAAATGATTAGACATCTCCGACCACGTTAACAGCCTGAACTTTCTACTGCAAATTGACATCAGGGGAGACAACTCTTCCCACCTGAACTCACCTGGTCCTCCGGTGTGATATACATGAAAAAATACATGTATTTTGTTTAAACAAACATGATGATGGCCAGTTTAACTACTGTTGGAAAGAAAACATGTTTTCAATACAAAATGTGTCAAAGATTAATTTTTGGACAAATACTCTAGTAAACATCACACACAAAGTTTGTCTGATATTTACTGATTAAAAGACATTTTGAATCAATAACCTGCCAGGTTTAACCGATTGTGTTTGGACAAAGGCCAGAAATATTCATCACAGTAAAAACAAAGCTTATTTATACAGGACTGTCTGCCTTTTTAAGGCAGAATATAACGGATTTCTTAACATCTAGAAGAAATATACCAAGCATGAAAGGCGACCGAAATAGATTTTCCACCCGATTCAGCAAGGCTCATGCTGCGACATATAGGTCAGGTGGAAGAAAACCACCACAGACTGAGACGTCAACGAAACGATATTTTAGACTGACCTCATACCAGTTTGACTTACTGACAGCTGGATTGGAAAAGGGCTCTGGTGTGGGTCAAATGACTTGGAACTCACCCTACCCTCCACAATGATTTTGCGGCCAAAAATGAGTCAATTCCATTAGCAGACCAGCCCAAACATCTACTACAGCAGGAGCCTGAATTTGAGTCTTATCGTCTACTCCATGCAAGAAGAACATCCGATCTATTCAATGAAGCCTTTCGGGGGCACATCCCAATTGTCTTGGGGCTTTAACCTGGGACAAGAGGGCCGGAAAACAACGAGGCTAGCTTGGAGAGAACAACTGAAATGTTCCAAGTGCAACTATAAATCGGAGCCCAGAAATCTGTACGATGAAGTCCCAACAACATCTAGGGGAAGGAAAACTACTACAGTGAACCTAGGAGTACAAGTGGGGTTTGTACATACACCAACAGGGCGTGTTGGAATGGCCAATATTCCAGCAGCTATGAATTGCCCACCCCCGAGCTTAAGGGGCATGCAGCACACTGCAAACTTAGTCTCTACGGCACTACAAGCACTGAATGAAGATGATATGCGGGGAATGAGACAGGAAATTGGAAATTTTGTGAATATATCTGGATTCGAACATCGATTTGATGTATGTATGGATGCATTCTATTCAAATCCCATTTATTCGGCGATAGGAAGGTCTCCATACCAGGCTGCGACACAGGCCACACATTTGGTCGCAGAGACTACAACAAAACATAAACGTATTATCCGTGTTACTGTGCCAGAAAGGCAAGAGGATTGCACAAAAGACTGGTACAATGCCTTGTCCCAATCACAAAGGATGCACTCAGACAATCCGTCAGGATAAATCAATAGGAAATGAGAAGGCAGTGGAGAATTTGACCAACCTCAAGCAAGATGAGTTTTACCAAGAACAGTTACAACAGACGCAGACAGCCATGCTTATCAAGTCGTAGAGGCAATGTATGGAGATGAAGGCCAGGCTACTCAACACCAAATGGACACACAGCATCTTGCATCCAGGTCAGAGAAAAGAGATAATGAAACTGACTTTCAATGCTGACATGTTTCCAGGGAGAACAAAGGAAGAACGTGATAAAACTGGACTTACCTCAGAGATGTCAGGCTGAAATGACTTCTGCTATGAAGATGGATGGTGATGTCTCGAACTTGAAAAACACGATTAATGATGTACGGGAAACCCCACGCAGCTGTTATCATGGCCGGCACAAGAAAGTTTTCGTACGCATACCAGGGATCTGAAGAAGACAATTGGATTATACTGAGTCCCTATTTATCAGACAATTTCCAAGTGAAATGTGACACAGTGACACAGTGGGGGATAGAGTCAAATTCAATCAATGCATCAATAAAAGGTTCAGAAACAAAGACTGATTGAAAATAAAAACAGATACTTAAAAGACACTCAAAAAGCTGAAGCAGCAAACACAAGAAAGAACTGCTATTAGCTGACAAAAAAAACAAAAACAGCCAATAGATCGGGAGGTGAAAAAAAATACAGCAAGCGTAGAAGCGGGCTGAAAAAGCCCGATTGAATGCAGAAAAGAAAGCCGAGCAGGCCCGGATGATAACAGAGTAAAGAAGCGAAAAAAGCAGAACGAATGTGAATTGGAAGAGCTGCCCTATCCCCATCCCATGCAGTGGATCACTGTTATATCTTGAGACCTATGCACAATGTTGACCACAGCTATACGAAGAAAGGGGCACAATCACTACACTAGAGCAAGCAGGCTGACTGATGAGAACCCTGGCACACGTCTTCGAATTTGCAGCATCTGTGCCATCCAGATGAATCGATGAACCCTTAGTCTAGACTGTTCAAACGTACCCTGTAAACTAACTGGAACCCGCATTGGTTACGGTCAGCTTCCCCCCCCCCCCTCCAAAGACGACAGCCGAACTCCCCCCCCCCCACACACCCTCTGGAGCCCCTGTGTTTTCTAACAGTTTCCTAATACATAACAGTCAATCGATATCCAGTCAATTTTGGCTGCCATTTTGACTGAAATCACGGAACCGCAAAAAATGACGAGAGGTCCTGAAGGATCTTGGCGCCCACCATTGTCCGATAATTGTAAGCTAATGACTAGAGGATCTTTTTGTCCATTGTTACTAAGAACAGACAATTGATTTGTAATTTTGTTTACAGAATTTCAAATCTGAGTGAAAAAGATTGAAAAGGGCCACTGAAAAACACCAAGATATGATAATAAGTTTCAGGAGTTTCAAGATTTCTAGAAACTTTACTTATGTCGGTTGAAAATGAGCAAAGTTAGTCTGAAAGTGAATTTACATGTACCGAGGATCCTTCGCCTTTGTTTTGTAGTATTTTTTTTATTTATTTTTTTTGCACGTGTCATCATTGGGTACTGGAAGCGAAGGCCAATCTCTTTGACACTTTGGCATGAGCTATGAAACATACTTCAGATTTTATAATTAGGAACGAATGCTAATTCTGTTCTGTTTCTTGGGCTATTTTGAGATATCTCTTTTAGGATACCATGCAGCTGCATGTTAATTATTGTGTTTGTAACTGTTTCTTATTCTATTCACTGTTGTCTGTCATCTTGTAATTGTACATGTATGTGTAATATGTCTGTTAGGAGAGGCGTTCAAATAGGCTCTGCCTGTTCGCCGATCCCTGTTTCCTGGTGAAATAAATATACTGTTTAAATCAAGATACCATGCTCGAAAATAGTAAGATGGTACAATAATGCTTAATACTGAAGGGATCCGGTCCGCGCAGTAATGTTGAAACTTCAAAAGTGCCTGGTTCCTGATTATCTCCCTTGGATCGAAACATCCAGTAGTCTACAGTTGTTGAGTTGTGACATTGAGTCACAAGACTGAGGTCGGCATACGAAACGGTGGAGCAGTTCACTTGCTACTGCATGGACTAAAGAAGGCTGATTTAAAATTTGAAGAAATACATTTCAATTCAGAATTATTTGAACTCCTTGATATGAAAGGTGAAGATACGGATATTCTCTATAGTCAATATATAGAATATGCCCCACCGTTTGATCCGCCGACTCTTGTGATGCAACGTCACTTGAGAATACCAAATTAATTTGGAGCGTAACTTGGATTTTCGAATCGGACCAAAAAAGGTATCTTGCACTAATAGGCCCCATGTGAGACCTGTGTACCAAATTTCAGAAAAATCCATGAAATATAGAATTCACGGTAACAATGTTTCAAGGGGAAATTCAAGATGGCCGCCTTGTGGCCATATTGGATCTTCGATTCGGACCGAAAAAGGTACCTTGCACAACTAGACCATATGGGGAACCTGTGTACCAAATTTGAGAAAGATCCATGCAGTACTTCCTGAAAAATCACGATAACAAATTTGCATGGGAAAATCCAAGATGGCCGCCTGTTTTGCCATATTGAATTTTCGAATCGGACCAGAAAGGGTATCTTGTACAACTAGACGACAAGGTGAACCTGTGTACCTAATTTAACAAAGATCCATGCAGTAGTTCCTGAGAAATCGCAAGTTTCATGGAGAAATCCAAGATGGCCGCCTGATGGACATATTGGATTTTGGAATCGGACCAAAAAAGGTTTCTTGCACAACTGGACCCCAAGGGGAACCTGTGTACCAAATTTGAGAAAGATCCATGAAGTAGTTCCTGAGAAATCGCGATAACAAGTTTTCATATGAGAATCCAAGATGGCTGCCTAGTGGCCATATTGGATTTCGGAATCGGACCAAAAAAGGTATCTGCACATCTAGATCCCAAGGGGAACCTGTGTACCAAATTTCAGAAAGATCCGTGCCGTAGTTCCTGAGAAATCGCGATAACAAGGTTTCATGGAGAAATCCAAGATGGCTGCCTAGTGGCCATATTGGATGTCGGAATCGGACCAAAAAAGGTTTCTTGCACAACTAGACCCCAAGGGGAACCTGTGTACCAAATTTGAGAAAGATCCGTGCAGTAGTTCCTGAGAAATCGCGATAACAAGGTTTCATGGGGAAATCCAAGATGGCTGCCTGGTGGCCATATTGGATTTTCGAATCGGACCAAAAAAGGTTTCTTGCACAACTAGACCCCAAGGGGAACCTGTGTACCAAATTTGAGAAAGATCCATGCCGTAGTTCCTGAGAAATCGCGATAACAAGGTTTCATGGAGAAATCCAAGATGGCTGCCTAGTGGCCATATTGGATTTCGGAATCGGACCAAAAAAGGTTTCTTGCACAACTAGACCCCAAGGGGAACCTGTGTACCAAATTTGAGAAAGATCCGTGCAGTAGTTCCTGAGAAATCGCGATAACAAGGTTTCATGGGGGAATCCAAGATGGCTGCCTGGTGGCCATATTGGATTTTCGAATCGGACCAAAAAAGGTTTCTTGCACATCTAGACCCCAAGGGGAACCTGCGTAACAAATTTGAGAAAGATCTATGCAGTTGTTCCTGAGAAATCATAACAAGGTTTTACGGGAAAATCCAAGATGGCTGCCTGGTGGCCATATTGGATTTTCGAATCGGTCCAGAAAAGGTATCTGCACATGCAGACCCCAAGAGGAACCTGTGTACCAAATTTCAGAAAGATCCGTGCAGTAGTTCCTGAGAAATCGTGATAACAAGGTTTCATGGGGAAATCCAAGATGGCTGCCCTGTGGCCATATTGGATTTTCGAATCGGACCAGAAAAGGTATCTGCACATCTAGATCCCAAGGGGAACCTGTGTACCAAATTTCAGAAAGATCCGTGCCGTAGTTCCTGAGAAATCGCGATAACAAGGTTTCATGGAGAAATCCAAGATGGCCGCCCTGTGGCCATATTGGATTTTCGAATCGGACCAGAAAAGGTATCTGCACAACTAGGCCCCAAGGAGAATCTCTGTACCAAATTTCAGAAAGATCCATACAGTAGTTCCTGAGAAATCGTGATAACAAGGTTTCATGGGGAAATCCAAGATGGCCGCCCTGTGGCCATATTGGATTTTCGAATCGGACCAGAAAAGGTATCTGCACAACTAGACCCCAAGGGGAACATGTGTGCGAAATTTCAGAAAGATCCGTGCAGTAGTTCCCGAGAAATCGCGATAACAAGAATTACGGACGGACGACGGACTGACTGACTGACTGACTGACTGACTGACTGACTGACTGACGGACGGACGGACGACGGACCACGGACGAAAGGCGATTTGAACAGCCCACCATCTGGTGATGGTGGGCTAAAAAATACACACGGACTGATCTGTAGATAACAAGCGCTGGATGAGCGCAAAGACCTCCGTCGAGGCAACAGGGTCAGTAGGGGAATAGTACATCACTGAATAACATAGGGCCGGATGCCAAGCTCAATTTTGCATTTGTTGGACGTTAACTTCACCAATGGTAATTAACCTGAGATTGAGGGTTCCCCACTAGCATGTCCAGCTAGGGATGTGGAAGTCACATTCCCCGGAAATAATATTTCTTTGATTTCACGTGCTTGAAATATTGGGGTATGGAATAGAGTATATTGATGGAAAACCTAGAATACTGCTCGAGACATTAGGCCCCTTCCCACCCACACCTCCGCATGAGAGGACGCCCCAACCCACATCAACACGTTAGCTGCAAAAATGAGACCCTGTGTGCCCAGTTTTACCAACGTGCTTGTGATTTTATGCTATAGGCCCTACACATCAACACTTCATATTTTGTATATGTACAGTATAGCATCCTCATTGACAGAATCCTCTACAAAACACATCTGATTTTACGTTCTGATCTGTCTCAGCATCATGTGATGATTCAATGAGCTCGGAATAATTTTGTATACTGGTGTTACAAGTCACCTTCATCATGATGTATCAATTACCATGGACTTGTACATGTATCACATTCATATTGAATGGTGATGGCTGATGAAACTATTGCCCATATGGAACAAATGGCTGGATTCCAGCGAATAAAAAGTTCATGTTAATCATAAACAACATACAATTAATAATACTATCAAATAATGATGTATATTCCTTGTCGACATCAATATAATACAGACAATATTATGACTGAATCATGGTAACAGATATTTAAGGGCATATATGTCTACACTAAACTGAAGGAGACCCATGATGCGTATTATATTATGTTGTAAAACTTCACTTGCTAATCTTGATTATGTTGCTTATTGTGAAAATAAATGAAGTTATGAAAATAAATTTAGTATGATTGCCCATTACCCTCAAATTAGAAATATCTTCAGCAGCTAAACAATATATAACACCATGGTATTGTTGTAATATCACCCAGGTATTGATCTTTGGTTAAGAATGTAATGAGATACATATACCTGTTCTTTGTGTTATTCTGTATGCAGTTCATTCTGTATGTATTTCATACATGTACATATACCAGAAGTGGAATTGAAATTTGAATAAAATAATCAAAATATGTTCAGTTTTTACCTCTACTCAGGAAATGAAGTCCTTGTTTCTATAAGCTAAATCATATCAGACACATTCAAGTCCTCACCTGGTCAAGGGAGATAATTTTGTAAAAAAAAACAAGTATAGATCCACACTGGCGCAGACCAGAAAGTTTTATGACCTTTGATGATATTTGTGGAGCATGCTGCAGGACTTCAACTTTCGTGAATCTGATATTATCCACACAATCCCATTCTACATGATATTTTTGCCATAGCACCGATAAACTAGATCCCTTCATTTATGTGGTCTAGATCCAGGAGCTATTGGGAGCTGCAGGTTTTGTAAAAGTCAGATCCAATTATTCTGAGAGAAGGAATGAAGTCCGGCATGGTTGTTTTAAGTTAGAACTGGGCATCCTTGAAAATGTCTGACCGATTGACACATGTATCACTCTGCCGGTGGTCATTACATGCGTAATGTTTATTTCCTGAGGAATCAGCTGATATCCAATGTGGGGGGGGGGGTTGTGGCCAATCACTGACTCTGATTTTCACCACCTCTGTCATTCCACACCTTTCTGACACAGCTGAACCAATCAATAGTCTGTTTTGGTTTTTCCATTTCATCCAGTACATCCATTGTGTAACAGTCCTGTTGCATCTGATATCAGAAGTGCTAACCCTGCAAGTTGGAATCAATTGTATACATATTTAATATCAAAACTCACTTCATTGAAAATGTTTATGGCCTTCATTATATTTCATTCTTTCGTCATACACAACAAGATGAAATCCATCATACCAGTTCGCACCTTTCATATGTGTACTTAATAGAACTGGAACCTGACCATGTTACAAGAATTTGCAAAAGTATGAAATGAGAACTGAGTACTATGAGAACTTAATCCAATCTATGAGTGATCAATAATATGAATTCTGAAGAACGATGATGGATCTTGACCACTGGTTGGATTGGAGTTCATGTTAGTGGCATGAGCATGATAATAACCCAGTATATCATAATCTAGAACAGGGTTGTTTATATCAGTAACTTCTCTATGAAGCAATATTTTGACAAACGAAAATTAGATCACAAAAGAGAATATGTATACTGTGTTTGAGGAATATTCCTGCCTCCCCAATGGAAGGCGAAATTTGAATGAATGGTCTGTGTTGTCAGTGTGTCTGATGTCCCCCTTGCAAAGACCAGGAAATTTTCTATGTAATTTATTTATTGATATATTTATTGATTTTCTTTTTGTCTAATTGTCTTCTGTTCAAGTCATTTGGCATCGGTAAAACCTGAAATGTATATCATTATCTCCTTCTTTCATCTAGTGATAGTGTCTGTTTGGTTCCAGATCACGGGGGCTGAACAAAGCATGTGAAATGTGATCGTATGGCAAATAAATGCCCAGTGGTATGTCCAGGGCTCAAAACTAAAAACAAAAAAAAAACAAAAAACAAAAAAAATTGGGAAAGGTTCCATCCATGCTATGTCAAAAATCTCAATAATGTAGGCCTAACTGTGGAATGTAGACACTTCTTTGTTTCAGCTACAATTCAGAATAAGTTTTCAGAATATTATCAGGTTTTAACAAGCAAATTATTCTTCATCAACAAGTGTCACAGCACACAAGGTGGATGTCACTAAACTGTTAGGATAAATGAAAAGAAAAGTATATGTATATTATTTATCAGCTTTATTAAATAAGTTTACAGACTCACGCAGGTAGATCAATTTGGTGCTTCTGCAAAATCAAACCATTATTCAACTGCCAAATGCCAAGATAAATAGCCCCCCCCCCGGAAATATAATTTATCAGCAAAATTTAGAATAACTGTTTTTAAACACCCAGGCTGGTGGATATCACAAACTGAAAGAAAAGAAGTATCAGTAAAATCAGGGCATCGTCGATTGTGCTGTTGTTTTCCAGTCAGTCAGTCAGTTTGATATGCAACAACAACAACTTAGACTATTTGGTTGGCTTCGACATAAGTCATCAGCCGACAAATACTTTACGATATATAGAAATGACGGGTGGTGTACTATGAATCATTGAGTTGTAATGACATCAAATGGCGACAATAAACTTACCAGAAAAACGGCAAAAAATCGCATTGTCCGTCTCTACAAGCTGGAGGGCCGCCATGTTAAATCTCCCGGTGGATAGGAGGCGGAACCCGACTACAGAAGCAAGGCCCACTGCAATGCATTGCAATGGGGAACCCAATTATTTCAACAAAAGTGCCTCAAAATTTCGTCGGGAACCATGACAAACCCTATTGGAAATCTTATGAGTCGTGGGTTCCCCATATGACAATTAATTGGCGGGAGATTTCACGTTGCGCTCCTAGACCTCCGTCTGATCGACGGAGGTAAAAATGGAGTAATTGATTAGCCTATCTCCGCCCACGTTAAACAGCCTGAACTTTCTACTGCAAATTTACATACCTGACATTTAGTCAGGAGTGACTTACCAATGTGAATAACCACCAAACATCTGTGATCCTCCACACCAAATTGAAGCATAGCCCGAACGAAATGATTCTTGACAACTTCCAACATGTACATGGGCGCCGCCATTTTTAAACAAGTCAGCCTGGCCTGCAGTCAAAACTACTTCTTGGGCAAACTTTCTCCAGCCCAGAGACCAGACTTCTGGTTTCCATAAAATTTTCGGCATTAAGTAAGGACAATCTCACCTTGAAATACTGACATCTTGTCTGAATTTCTACCAATCAGCAAGCTACAGTCGACTTGATCGGAGATATTCCACGAACATCGAGCGGCAGCAGGAAGTGACATCATTTACTTCATTCTTACCTAGAATTCATTTGCAGCTTCTCTGAGATATTCGGTGGAATGAATTATTGCTTCGTAGATTGCCGTTCAGACGCCAATTCTCTTACGTCAAAACGCAGAAAACTATTTTCATCTGCCGTTCAGTGGCTTAAAAGCTGACGATCGACACATCAGTCATTGTCTTAGCTATTAACATTTTCACTGAACAGTATGTTCATACGTTTTAACATTGTTGAATAACTCACCAATTTTCGCCGAATAATAATGTTTAACTTATAGAAATGACATTTGGTATGATGTCTAACTTCAGCCAATGAATTCGCATATATGGAAATGTTTTGAAAAGAAGAATAATTTAATCCTTTGTGGGAATCGAAACGATGACTCTCCAATCTCTGGAGTTGCACTTACCGTCTTAGCTATGCCGACTCATTGATAATACTCAAAACTGACCTTATGCGCAATTGGACTTATAATACAGAAATGACAATTTAGTATTTAATCCTCACGAAAGAGATATAATAATTTAACCGTCAAGACCCCTCCAATCCGTGGAGTTGCTCTTATCCTCTGAGCTATGCCGGTTCATAATATTCCCGTGAATCATCGCAATGAAGGCTAATCGGTAACGCAATGTGCGCACGCCAATTCGATATAGTTGCTCAATTGTTTCAGCACAGGCTTCTCATCTACGTCTGTTAGAATTTGAGTTGGACAATCCTGTGTGCAAACAATACATTATAGTTGTGCATTTTGAATGATCCTTTTTCATTTAAGACATGGACCCATCCTCTCTATCCTCATTCTCGCAAGCCAGGGCCTTGCTCCGCTGGTATTGATACCCCGTCCTCTTTGGCACTCAGAATCCCTTCAGATTAGCATTTACCTCTTTAATCACTCTCGTGAATTCAATAATTATGTGTGTCAGCAGAGAATGGGCAGGAACATATTGCATTTGCCACCATTCTCTCAAGTCAGATAAGAATTTACTGGTTTTACACTTCACAATTTACGTTACTTTGTCAATCAGTTTCACGATTGGAATTGCGTCATATATTAGCAGATACTGACCATAAAAGCGATCTTTTTACCTCGTCCTCCCAAGCTAGGGCCGTGATTTCCTGGCGGAGTTTTTCAGTTTGACTTTGATACATAGAAACCTTTCATACTGACTTTAACGTGGCAGTCATTTTCGTGAATGCAATAATTTGATGTACCAAAAGATAATGACGAGAACAGTGATCAACTCGAAATCATCTTCTTATACACAGGTCTTGTTTAGTGAACTAGCCCTGAAATTTCGCGCTTGAATCACCCTCGGAATGACTTAACCCAAGTGGCAAACATACTCGCGAATTGAATATAGGACGATATCCATAGATACTAACCAGAAATGTTCCTTATTTGCGGAATTTGATTTTCATACAAAGAAATGACTAAAATTGGCAACCTTCGAGAAAGCTTGGCCGAACATGATGACATTTCCTAAGAATGAAATAGTTACAAAACGGGGTGAATAGGAACGATTTAAGCATTTGCAACAATGCACATCTGTTACTACTGGGTTTAAGGGAAATAATTTAGTACCAATTCGTGCCTAACCAGTTGACCTTTAGACCTGTATTATGCAAAGTTCAACTTTGGCAAGACATATGTAATTTTTTTTTAGAAACGTCCCCGTTCCTATTCACCCCAGTTGTGGGGTGAATAGGAACAGTAAAACTTTTGGTTTGATATTTCTACTCATACCCCAAACGGGGTGTAAAGGAACATTGTGTGTGTTTTAAAAAACCAATAGAGTGCCACACAAGTCTTTGGAACAATCACAACCTTGATTATTTCTTCAAAATAACAGTGGTGAACATTGGACGGAACGATATGAGCATCTGGCTTCACATTTTTAACTGTTCAACTTCCTTGAACTTTTCCAGTGACTAGGCCAGGATGAAAAGTGTTTAAAAGGATTAAATAAGAGATGAATAAAATGAAAATGCAATGTATGAACGAAATGATAATGTCCAGTGTCATTAATACCCCCAGTATTACGCACTGTTATCAGGCACAGTTAGTAGGCATTGTTTATCTGCAGGCAAGCTTCCGCTGCACTGGTTCCATAACAGCTTGCACTCTGTTTGAAAAATCCAAGGTCTCTACTGGATTTGACAACACCAGAGCCTCTGACAGTTTACCACTCTTTAGAGTTAACATCAAATTCTAGGATTCCCCTACGTCTCTCCTCTGGCCGTGGTGTCTTGCCGATAACCTGAGAATATGGGAATGCACAGCGGTCTTCTCGAGCCGGGAAAACAAATGTCGATCCGTTGCTCTTATGACTGGGTCGCAAAAAAACAGCTTCAAATTCTTCATTGTCAAGAACTTTGTCAATTTGGTCCAGATAGAGTTTCCTTGGCACACAGCGTTTGGAACATGCGCTGGCACTAGACGGTGCTGCGAAGTTAACGACCAACCAGGTTCCGCTGACTATCTCATCAGCCCTGACTGGCAGAACACCACGAAGAGATCGAGGCCCCTCACCCTGGGTATCATCACCTCCACAGCTCTCATCCATACTTTCTTCCTCATCGCTTTCTCTTTCACTTTCGTCATCGCTATCCTCCTCACTATTGCCTCTGTCATCATCTAGCTCAGCATCAGTTGAGTCTTGCTCTAGATCACCAGCACCGACGCTTTTGCCCGGGGACACATTTACTTTCTTCTTCCTCTTTCTCTTTGCTTGCCCTTCGTCATATCTCATTTCTTTCAACAAAGATAAAATGCTGTCATCTAATATCTCATTGGTGGTTCTGCCCTCTGTCTCAGTGCTTGGGCCAGGTTCATCTTCCGCAGACTCCTTTGGCAGACGCTGCAGGACCTTTTCTCGATTCAGCGGCACAATTCCACACTTCATGAACCCAGAAAGGATGTTTTGCGTGGAATTTGCTTCAACTATGTTGAGCAATTCCTTCAGCAGGCGAGGAAACGTGTCCTTTGGAATGTTCGATTCCCTCTTTCCAGCACCTTTTTTCCATTTTGCAAGGATGGGGCGCCAGGCCATCTTCATTGGCCTGAAGAAGGACACATCAAGTGGTTGGCATAGATGTGTTGAGTTTGGAGGAAAGAATATGAATCTGATCTCATTTTCCTCACAAAGCTTAATGACCTCTGCAGTTAGATGAGAGCTGAGGTTGTCTCCAATCAGTACTTTTGTACCTGACAGCTTCTTCATGTAGGGAAGTGCAACAGTGATGAACCAGTCGGCAAAGCAGTGGTTATCAAACCATCCCGATTTACTTCGGTTATAACGAGCAGCAGGAGGCCCACCCATCGTCCACATATCATACATGTTGCTGGCTTTGTAGACCACATAAGGTGGCAAAACGGTTCCATCTGCAGCTGCAGAGAACATAAGGGAGGTTGCGGATTTTGAATAATTCAAAATTCGTTCCGGGTATTTGGTGCCCCGCTTCATCAACACTTTCGTTTGACCTGGGTCATCGGAAAGGTTGGTCTCGTCATAGTTCACTATGTTTGCTGGAGGGACATCTTTGATGGTGTCTTCTAAGTTATCAAAATACTTGTTGATTTCCTGCCTGGACACAGCGGCCCGAGATCTCTTGATATTTTGACAGGTTCTCATTACCACGTTCTTCTTGTGGCGCGCAAGAAATGAATGGACCCATTCTTTTCCTGGTAAGTTATCCCGAAATTTGTCTACTCTGACTCCTCGTTGATCAAGATAGCTTTTGACAATGTACCTCAAGTCCATTGAATCCAGCGGGAAGCCCCACTCAGCGCAGGTTTGAATTCTTTTTACAAGGTGCTCTTCAAATCCGCTATCCAAAACGGTCCGGCCACCATGGGATCGAGTTTCGGGATTTTTCAGATGTCTGAAAATTACTGTTGTTGGGATCCCATAATGCTCAGATGCCTTTCTATAGCTCATACCCCGATTGACTGCGGTAATCGCCTTCTCAATGTCATCAGCACTGTGTTTTTTATAGGTTTTGGCCCCTGGCTTTGGCTTGTATTTTCGCGACATCACTGTTCCTATTCACCCCGAAGATTTAGTGAATTTTCTGAAAAAAAAGAAAAAAATTATTTAAAATTTTCTGTCAAGCTGAGTTCTTAATTACACATACCTTGGCTACATGGACACCAGCCTGAGGTCCTGTAGGAAAACCAGCCACTTCTGCCAAATAGCTGAGCTGCTAGGTATAAAGTTCGGACCACATCAACATTTTCCGGTTTATGGATGTCGGCTGTATTTGCTGTATCAAAGGCCAACTATGCCTGGTTTCCCATCAGTTGAACTGTCACTGGTTAACTTAAGGTACAGTGTACCTGTATAAAAGAAGACATAACTGACAGTTATTTATGCTTCGATAAAATTGCATCAAAAGAAAAAAGACTTTTTTCGTTCCTATTCACCCCCATGTTCCTATTCACCCCGTTTTACGGTAATCATTTATACAAAGCATGTCTTGGTATTGAAAAAGAGTATCAAGGTATTTATTAAGACACGTAAAAGCAGAAGCTTAATTAATTATTCTAATCGGATATCAAGACTGTCACGTACAGGTCTGAATCTGAATAGTGAAAAGAGTCATTATGCCTTTCGGACGGTTCGATAAAGCCTTCAGAGAAAAGATGATCATACCTGCATCTGAATATTAGGATTATCAAAACCGGAAACGTCTTAGCCCGTAGGATGTATTCATGGAAGATCCAAGTACCTTGTAGCAACAGTTCGATAAGTCCATTGTTTCACAGATCAAACTGCTCGACCTGATATTAAACTCATTGAAAATTACGGTTGAAGGAAATATTAATTTTCCATTTTGTTCGGTAAAGTAAGTGAAAAGGGAGACTGAAGAGCGTAGATTTTCGCGCTATGACCAAATGCTTGAAACTGGTTTGGCTTTCCAAATATTTGAAAACCTTTTTGATTTGCAACTTGGTCTGACAATTCGGTATAGACGACACGGACCAGTCAGAATCATTGGATTTTGAATGGGGGAAGTGAATATATATATATGGTATTAGACCTATGACGCAATTCCTACAATTATGGGTTTAGAAGTTGAAAATCGCTTCTCTTGGCAGATGACAATGTATTTGTACCACATATATTGATACAAGTTACTTGGATCTTCCATGAATACATCCTACGGGCTAAGACGTTTCCGGTTTTGATAATCCTAATATTCAGATGCAGGTATGATCATCTTTTCTCTTCTAACGTGGCCGAATAAATGCTCATATGAAGTCCACTACCTCCGCTGACATGACTTTCACTGTATTACTGCCACAGCCGCAGGTTTTGACTAGAGTATAGTCATTTCTCACTTGTTTCATAGGCGTTGCATGGACGAATGTTGTAGATTGTGCGCACTTGACCTGCATTTTCTCTATTAATTAATCTATTAATTAAGTTTTCTGCATTCACTCTATTAATGCTTACTATCGTGATAACAGTTTGAACACACAAACATCTTGTCGATTGCTCACAAAGGAGCCACTCGAATAGGCCTCTTGACACACAATTAAGAATACATTGAATCAATTGAGGGTTTTTTTCTTAGAATAAGCAGAGGTTAACAATTTTTAATAACGCTGGAAAAAATATTTCCTTGGTTAAATCCTCAGCATGATTGACATGTAATCTTGTATCCAAATAATAATAAGTGGTTCTCCAGTCTACCGTGATATATATTCTTATATTGTCATTGTTCTAAATACCTTCCCCATACCATTCTAACAGCTTAAGCTGAAGTAGATATGTCACTCAATCTATCGCCTATATTCTGCCGATAATGATCTTCCCAGTCATATCCATTCATATGTTATATTGTCACCAGTTTGCGTGAAGGCGCACGCTTGCATAGCCGTTGGTTCTTTTGATAACTAGTTTATATTAATGTTCTGTAACTTTAATCAAATCGTCATGTATTGCAGGATTTCGCAAATGCTACTCTGACCGATTTCCATGCATGTGCATGTAATATGGGAGCTCTTCTGGCATATGCCTATCTAGAAAGGGTACATTTACTTGAATATGTCAAGATCGCGATGGGTTGTTTTGTATAGTATATCGATCAAAATGAATGTAGATAATGATATAGATACGACTACCCAAAGTATATCTGGACAAAATCAACCGGTGTTCCACCAATAAAGGCATACCGATACATTGCGAAATACATTTACGGCTGAACAGACCAGCAGAAATAATCATATAATACGTATACAGATCAAAGAGATGGACATGTACATGTAATGGATCTGTAAATTTTCGATTTGCAATCATACCATACTACAGACACCGGATCCGAAAATTTGCTAGAGCGCTGCCATACCAGCTGTAGGGTATCAAAAATGTATCAAACTTTCTTTTAATTGCAGAAATGGCAGCAAATCACGTTAACCCTACCGTACCAAATTTTCTGAGCTATCTACGGAACGACAAAAAATGGAGAGCTGAAACTCCGTGACTTTATAGTTTATCATATTGGGGTGATTTTGTGCCCATTTGCATAACCCCTCGAGCAGAGAATCATGGGTAAACTCAAGATGGCGACCAAGTGGGTTAGCAGACAAATTATGTTTTCGTCATATTTCTTCAAAATTTCTGCTATTCCGCGATGAAAAGTGGGCAGAAACTATTATTCTTATCGAATGCAAAGATTTTAAGATTGTAAGAGATGCTTTTTATCGAGCGACTACTTTGGAGGATCTTTTTAGTCGGGTGAGGGAGGATTGCATCTTGGGTTATTTGAGAGAAATCGGTTTGTTACATAAGTTTTAATGTGTGTATGTTTTAATGCGTTGGATCACTAAGTTAGTGACTTGAGTACTTCCAATTTTGTTTGATCGTCGCTATATGGCTGAAATATTACTGAACGCGACATTAAACCTTAATTCTCTCTCTTTCTATTTGACATCACAATAATATTTACTAATTTATCCTGCAGTTCCTGCAGAGAAATTGCATAAATAAAAAAAAACGGAAAATCTGACAGAAAAATCGACAAAAAAAATGCAGTTTTGGAAATGACGTCATGGTGACGTCATCAAAGCGGCCATCTTTGATTTTTTAATATTTTCTGGTAAAGCTTTCGCCCCCATAACCCCCCCCCCCCCTAGGCCTGGACAGGTCCAAAAAACCCAGGTCAGATAGGGTTAAACTATATCACCACATGTCTACAATGGTGTTTCTCAGCCACCGTACCACATTTATTACGAAGAATGATATGACCTGGATAGCGGAGATTGTTCGTCTGCTTGGTCAAATAATCGTAACATATAAAGGTAATGAAAATGATGTCGGCGTAGTCGTATGAGCCCACATGCCAATATTCTGCCTACATATCTTGAAGATCACAAGAACAAAAAATTATCCCTTCGATCATTTGTATGTCAGCCACCCTTTTATTGTAGACTAGCAGTCACCAGCGAAGCGCCTCAGAGCATTCGGCCACCGAGGGCCCCTGGAGGAAGGGGAAGAGCTTGATATTCAGATTCGCATATTTTCAGATTTCGCAAAACCGTTAATGTAATCCCGATGTTTTCTTATTATAGGTATAGCTTGCAAGCCTGGCCATGGAATCTCAGGTATTGAAAACCCCAGGTCTCTCGCTCCACCCTATCCCGCGTCACACCTATGCGACCCGCTGTGCAGTGAGTAAACCGGAGTAGGAGGAGGAGGAAGAGGAGGAGTAGGAGTAGGAGGAGGAGGAAGAGGAGGAGTAGGAGTAGGAGGAGGAGTCGGACACGCCACGGATTATACTAGGTAGATGTTCATGTGGACATCTCGAATGACATGACCATACGACCCCTAGCACCGGCTTGAGTCGTATTAGATACAAATATCCAAGAGCAATGATGTAGCTGCAATGGTGGCTGAAGTCGAACATATTGTTCACATGGTGAAATAGAACCCTGGATATCATTCGAAAGTTTATACCACAACTGAGTTGGCTTATTGTAGGTAAACTTTAGCTCATCATCATCTATCATACTTTGTCCAGATTCCATGTTCTGTTACTGTCCTTACCAATTATGGATAAACTTTCCTAATGGATATTTAGTTTGACTTGACGAAAACAAGCCATAAATGCGTGAAGGACGAAAGGTTCGAAACTCACTGGAAACCAGCTGGTAAGTGAAACATTAAAGTGTTTAAACCAGTTTCCAATATGCTTCCGAGATTGCAATATCGTTCGTAGTGAAAACGACGGTTGACCATTTCGAGCTACGTCGGGTATAGCTGACGAAGGCCTATGCAAGGCGCATATTTCTTTTCTTTCTCCTTCGCTTTCTCATTCTCAAGAAGACTTTCGCTATTTTGTTCCTAAACATTTCTAATATTTTACTCTATTGGCCTGTGCGACTTGGGGTGTACCGCAGCCGGAGGGAATGATTCCGTCTCCCTTTCAAACTTATGCCATTGAAAGTATTTTTCGGTTGAAATTTCGGTCCGACTTTTTGTTTTTGCAGATTTCTTCGCAAAAACGTCTCGATCAATTAGTAAACCATCATCCGATGTGAAATAAAGTTTTCACCCACTTTAGCCGCTTTCTTATTTGAACACCCAGCTTCGACATTGGCTAGACCGCAGATCCATCACCAAATTAAAGCTATCGTTACAGAGCGAACGCACTCAGTTTGAATGTACGCATCAAGAAACACTTGATGGAAGAACTGTCAAATTAGGCGGAACGACGACGTAATTGCGACTAAAATCTTGTTCATGTGATCGCATCGGATATCCATTACGTCAACTGCTCAAAAACGAAACAGAAAAGGCAACTGGAAATTGTGCCTGGTGTGACGTCGATATACCAGCGACATCAAGTTAGAACTCCACACAGCTTTCAAAACAGCGCCCGACGTTGAAGGGTATGATGTTTGGAATGCCATTATATCAGAACGTCACATAAAACACTGTCTTCAGCTGCCTTTTCTGTTTTGGGGTTTTAAAAGATGACTAGCATCGAAATAAAAAAGCAGGCACATATGAATATTGTTGTCGTCATTCTTATTGTTTCCACCAATTTGGCAGCTCTGTCGTCGAGCGTTATTTAACGCATGTCAATTGAGTGAATTACTCCGTCAACTGTTATGCTTGTCCTCACTGGACTGGCCTTACATGTCGGATGAATAAACTTGTATGTGTTGTCTGTGCATGGCTGATGATTGTAAAATCCAAGAAATCGTTTCAAATTTGATGATGATGCTGGTATCTATTCGATTCATCCACCCGACTTGACAACCCGTCCTTTTTGGTGAAGATGTCGGATGCCAATGTATAATGAATAAAGCAAAATTTACTGTGCGTATACTACACAAAATGTAGAGTTTTGAGCTAAACTGAATATTGCCCTGCTAAACCGGTTTCGTCCATTTATGGACTTTTCAATAGCAATAATATATTTATTCATATGTAAGGCTATATAAACATATAGTTGCCTTGTAGTTAAAACGCATTTTATATATATAATCTAACCATATGGGAAATTTTACGCTCGGTAAGAAGTATATAATTAGTACAACCTCCACGACAAAACCTTTGTTGCATGCTGCTACATCACCTTTGATATTAACATATCTAAGGTATGGCAAATTTGGATTCATTATTCCTTAAAGTCAATGATATGCCAATTGCTCATGCATATCATGAACGACCATTTTTCACTCCACAACAGTAAATTCTTCGAGAATAATGCGTTTTACACAAAGATACACTCCGAAAAGTTATCTCACCTCCCTGCGTCATGTATTTCTTTTTATTATGGGTATTCGGGTGTGGTTCTTCAAATTTGTGTGTACTTCAGTGTCCTTAGTACAGCGCATGAAATTTATCATTGAAGGTCTTTGGAGATATATTGCTACACTTATAAGTATCGATGCATGATCCTTACAGTTCATCACGTGACACTGGACCATATCCAAATTATGATCAAATATTTTGCTATTGGAAGATACATCAAGTTTGTCTACTGTACTGTATCCTCCAGTTAAACATGTGATGTTACTCAAGGGCCATTTTCGGATTACGAGGTTTCCCGTTTTAGCCGTTTCACTATCTGGTGATGAGCTTGTATTACCAAACTTCTCCACGACTCCATAGTAAGTACGAAGTATGGGAACGCATCCACATCGATTGAAGCGTTCAGCAATAAACTCGTTCTGAAGTTATTCGGGATCTCCGGAAATCTAAATGGTTATATGCAGCACCGTTCATGACTGATTTCAAGGTCGCAAATTTACGCGGACGCCCAACATCGCCACGGAGATCTAGAATGTCTTCACAGATAGTTTATGTCTATGGGCTTATCACTGGTGAATGGGCGTCTTCGTTCGTGTTCATTAGGCCATTGTCACCTGATTGGTTGTTTAGCATGACCTTGATTTTTCAAAATACACATGCTAGATGCTATAATTATTTATTATTAGTTATTACATTGCAAACCAATTGTATATGAAAATGAAGAAAACGAGTGAGTTTTACTTATGAAAATGTAAATCCCTCATCTATTTTAATTATTTTCCCTCAAAATATAGATGAGGGCTGGTAATGCTGAACAACCAATCAAGTGACAATGGCCTTATAAAGCAATGAAGAATACAGTTTTCACACGCTGATCCTCCAACCGCATGGCTTATGTATGGGGGAATGTACTGCAAACTCTGACACGAGCTAAATATACCCCATGAAGAGTTGGTATGCATGCAACAATAACAGAATTGACAGCTCATATATAGAAATATTCATATGCTATGACAAAACCTGAGACTTGCCATATGATCGGAACAACTCAAGCCACACGCAGTCAGAAACGGCTAAAGCGGAGCTCTATATTGGTTGGTAAAATTAACTCAGCTTCTTAGCTTTGCTTTGCCTATCGGAAACCAGACAGTATTTTTCACATGAGCCTATTCAAATTACCAAACAGTTTCCCATATTTGAAGATAATATATATTGTTTTGATCATTATTTTATTTTTGGCGTCCTCTGGATGATCGCGGAATTAGGCAGTTTGACATGGAAAGTTTCTGTTCTCCCATTGGTCATTTCCCATTTCAAACGTTCACTACCGTTTCTCCCCCTGACACATGCTTTCTCATCGACTGATTTCCAACAATCATATAACTTTGTGAATACTGTAATCCAATACTAATTATCAGCAATTGATGCACAAACAGGTATTCTGATAAGATAACGAAAATGCTTTGTCACATCGCATAATATATCTCTGAAATGGTAAATTAGAATCAAAATTATCAATTGAACAGAAATTAAACGTCAATCCTTCTGATTATATTATATTCTGGTGACGGTTTACTTCTGATATTTATAGGATTTTTGGTCGCAATTTACAAATGGCTCCGATGTTGCGTCACATGATTAATGGATGACACAGCTACCACAACCAGCACCCTGTCCTGATTAACACCATGACTCGAAGATTTGATACAACTTCGAGCAGTTTTGTCCATTGAAGCCACGCTGACTATGAACATTAAAGTTACCGGTGGTAATTTAAAAATGATCCCTAAATGACGCCACACAGTCAGCCAAGGGAAACATACATGTATCTAAGAACTTCAGCGAAGCATCCTGGTGTGACTAAATAGGTCTTTAGATTATGGTCACGGAATGAATGACGGACCAGTCGCTTGTAATTCACTAAACCCAGAGTATGGCTACAAATAAAAAAAAAAGTTCATATGAGTACCGTTATATTGAAAAACTCAAAATATGTTACGGAATAACTTGATGCTAAATGTCACATACCGTACAAACATGTATCCACATTGGATTTCTCGACTCTATATTATAATCCCTCATCAGGACCTTATTGGCCGTTTAAGTTCATTGATAGTATCTGTGTTTGAAAAAGATTGTCGATATATTGATGTCAGAAGCCATGAAGCATTCTTTAGCCCTACTACATACAAGGCTATGGGATGCATTATTTAGCCCTACTACATACAAGGGATATCATTCATGTGACGTTTCTGTGTACATAGAGTTGCTTGAATTTATCATTAAAAATATCTATATGAAATTTTGCAACACAATATATCAACAACGCATAGGTACATTTCAATCGGTACTAAATGTGCACTAGTAACAAAATATTTTTAAAAAAGTTAATTATTAAAAAACTTATTACAAAAATACATCGTGTTAACAAGTCACTGTTAAGTTTCACTTTAAAAGAGATCCAAAACGTTCTTAACTTAAGACAAATTCATTTTATAGCGGAATTTTAAAACCGATAAGCTTCCGAACTTGACAATCATTTATCAGTTAACAAAGAATGCCATTTGTTAAGGTTACTGCATGGTTCTTCATCTCACACAATTTATCTCCCGCATCTAGGCCTTCCAGGTTAGACTGTCAGTGGTTAGCTATGGGCATCGTTATTGTTGAGTTGGTGGTCACTTGTCGATCGGCTCATTCATGTCATCTGTATCCGTCCGTGTGCGGATGCCAAACGTGAGTTGATAGATATTGTTGTTGGGACAGCCCCATAAATTGCAAATTCATCTTCCCGCATTAAACAGAATTACTCCAGGGTTGTTCATCTCACACAATTTATCTCCCGCATCTAGGCCTTCCAAGTTAGACTGTCAGTGGTTAGCTATGGGCATCGTTATTGTTGAGTTGGTGGTCACTTGTCGATCGGCTCATCTGTATCCGTCCGTGTGCGGATGCCAAACGTGAGTTGATAGATATTGTTGTTGGGACAGCCCCATAAATTGGCAAATCATCTTCCCGCATTAAACAGAATTACTCCAGGGTTGTTCATCTCGCACAATTCATCTCCCGCATATGGTCCTTCCACGTTAGACGGTCACTGGTTAGCTGATGGGCATCGTTATTGTTGAGTTGTTGGTCACTAGTCGATCGGCTCATGTATGTCATCTTCTGTATCCGTCCGTGTGCGGATGCCAAAGCTGAGTTGACAGATATTGTCGTTGGTGACAGCCTGACAAGTTGGCAATTCATATCCCCGAATGAAACACAACCAACATGTAAAAATAAAGAAAGTAAATATTATTAAACTTCTCACTAGAATACATCGTATTGACAACTGGTAAGTTTCATTTTGAAATCTCTTGACTTTAGAACAAACCAAAATTTTCCCAACGTACGGCAAGATATTTTAGAACGGATTTCTAAAACCAGGAAAGATTGGAATATTGATTTGCATAAATAAGCATCAGAATTTGCAACTAGGTTCACGCACCAGTTTGTTGGATGGTTCAGGTCACTGGTTGTTTGTCGGCAATATGGAGTAATGCGTTCAACTTCCACTGCTGACCACAACGCTATAACTCGTGAAGTAAACGAACAGAGAAAATCTATCAGTCCGTAGTTTTCCACGTGGAAATGCTTAACTAGTTTTTTTCTGCGTAAATAGAACCATACAAAAAATATTTTTCATTTGGGACCTCTTCAGAAAGGGATACATTTTCACGACTTGGCGAGTTTCTTCATAATCTCTTCTAAAACCCATTATATAACGGAGCTCGACTGAAGCACTTCGCCGTCTGAACAGTCGACATAACTGCTTTCGGCTGGATAGGATAAATAAGATACCTAGCCCGGGTTTTTGTAAGATACGATCGGATTTTGCTGTGCTGTGGATTTGTGATGCTACATATTTTCCACAGGGTCGAGCATTGTTTCTCGGATTGAGTCTTGACTTCTAGGATTGAGTCTTGACTCAATGTCCGCGGCTTCTCGTGAAATGACAGCAATGTTTTTCGCTGTCCGGCCGGTCTGGTCATTTTGTTGTTGCAATCTCGAAATTTGCAATACATGTTTGGCCAACCTCTATGTCCATGTCATCATTCACAACTATTCAAGTAGATCACTTGGTGAGTTTATTGTTTTGTTAACACCAATGCTGGATCATTGTTGGGTTTTCATCTTATAACTAAAGTGAAAAATCCTAACCTAAACTTAGCTAGGCCCTATCATATATAGGTTTTGAATTCGACTGCCGTCAAAAAATTCTAAACTAAGCTAATTATCATCCCCTCACCAATCTAAGTGTCGGCTATACCTGTTTCCTATTCCCGTAAACTATTCTAAGATCTATTGCTAAAAGCGATGAAAACCCAACGACCCCTTTGGTGCATTATGACCGAATTTGGGAGACCGTTTTGAATTACCTTCTGAAACATTCCTGTAAAGATATGGTGTTAAATTAGGAGCACAGGAGGTCACACCAACATCAAGAAGATCGAAGGATATGCAGCTCGCACTATAAAACCAGAAGTTATAATCGCGGGGGCTAGCGTATCTGGTTATGGCCTTTCAGCTTCAATTTATTGTGACACAAATACTGATCTGAACATTGAAAGAGTCTTTCGTAAAACAAGACGAAAAGACTTCACAATGGGGTCCTTCTCAATATCCGAATTGCCAATAACTGCAGTTCCTGCATCTATTTACTTCTCAAACGTTCGTTAATTTGAACCATGAATGCTTGACCATATATGTCACTCCATTCACGAATGAAAGCGTGCGATATATCAGTGAACAAATAGGATCTATGATGCTAGGTTTCACAACCCGTGCACAGGGGCCGCTTGAACGTTCTTCCACAAGAATCCGTACCGTATTCAGTTATGCCGACTGTTCAGAAAGTGAAGTGCTTCATCGAAGTTCCGCTATAAAAATATGTCTCAAATCAGTAGGGCCTATTTGTCCACAAAAATAATTCCAAACTCATTTCCCGTGGCATTACTATCCCCAAAACTCCAGTAAATATCGAATAGTAACGTGTTCTAAGCGGACAAATCTATTGTCTGGCCTGTATGCTCGTTTCTCGGCCAAGTTGTCCATGATGCTGGCAGGGCATGTTGACAATATCGTCTTATCACTTGGTATGCTCTGTCCAAATGATTCCAAAGACTTTTGCAGGAATATACTCTCATCTCATACTTGGGTTGTCATTTCATTTCAACGCCATTGAGAACCAGTGTTCATATTTGTCTGTAATATCAGCGAACAAATACTGGTCTGTGACAGTCTGTACAGCCAGTGATCACAATGGTCGGTTTATTTGTCCCTCTTGTCGTCAAAGTTTTACTGAAACAGAATAAAAGGAGTCCGTTACAATGTCTGTCAATATCAATGCAGACAAAAAGAATACAAACTGCTAAAGACATAAATATATCCACAGAAAATCATAGCCAGCTCCTGGGGATTGGTTGAAGTGGGTGTGGGATGGGAGGGTGGGGGTGGGGGGGTACAGAAGTGTTGTCACTAACTTGTGTATTCTTGTGTATTTCACAAAGTCAAATATTTCAGAAACAATTAGAGCATATATTACACTGACCATTCCTTTCATGGATGATTAACTGCCAATCAGTGATCCCCGGAAGTTGACTTCTTTCCTCCATCTTCTATACACATATATGAGTGTACAAAGCTGGTTCCCTGCCGATCATCCATGGGAAACCACTTGTTGTTGTTGGTCACTAGTCGATCGGCTCACGTGTGTCATCTTCTGTATCCGACAGAGTTGAGTTGATAGATATCGTCGTTGGTGACAGCTTTCCAAGTTGGCAATTCATCTTCTGAATGAGAGTAACAAAATATTTAAAAAAAAGTTAATTAT
>JAVTVY010046140.1:0-20083 GCA_036873755.1 Hanleya hanleyi | reverse complement strand
CTGCTCGGGGGGTTATAAATAGACTCAAAATGACCCCAATATTATATACTATAAAGTCACGGAGAGTTTCAGCTCTCCATTTTTTATCGGCAGAACTATTCTCATCAAGATAGTAAGGGAAAATAATTAACTTGGTTTAGAAATCATCTTCAACGTTTACAATTGGTCGATCTGCTGAATAAACACAACATGGCAAATATTTCCCTTAACCCTACCTGGCCTTAAGCGCTTAGGCGGGGGGGCCATCCTACCAAAGTTTCTGCGCTATCTCCGCTTCGACAAATAATAGACAGCTGAAACTCAGTGACTTTATAGTTTATCATATTGGGGTCATTTTAAGACTATTTGCATAACCCCCCGAGCAGAGGATCATGGGAAAATTCAAGATGACGGCCACGTGGGGTACCAGAAAAGTTATGTTTTTGGCATATTTTTTTTTAATTTCTGCTTTTCCGCGATGAAAAGTGCGCAAAAACTATTTTATTTCACATCACATTAATATTTACTAATTTATCGAGCAGTTTTTACGAAGAAATTGCATAAATAAAAAAAATCAGAAAATCTGGCTGAGAAATCGACCAAAAATGCCGTTTTTGAAAATGACGTCACTGTTACGTCATCAACGCCGCCATCTTTTTTACATTTTTATTTGTAGAGATTCACCAAAGGGTATAGTGTGGTAAGTTTCAGCCCCCGAGCTCAAGGGGTAAGAAAAATAATTAAGGGGGCCATTTCGCCTTCATGAAGAATTTCATTAACTGAATCATCCAAAACTGAATCATTTGCTTTTTACTCTACCAGATCTACACCAGAATGTCTTAAAATCATTAAAAATATATTATGCAAATTAATCTGGGGTGGAAATGATAGAGTGAAAAGAATACAACTTTCACAAGGATATCACAAGGGGGGAGTGAAAATGGTTGATTTGGATGAATTTGTAAAATCCGATAAAATCTTCTGTTTTCGTAGAATGGTTCAACACCCGTCTCCCATCAAAACACATTCTGTATTATACATGTAATCTAAATGTTACATACTGCTTGGAAGATTGTGGCCCCCAGCAAATAGCAACAATAGGTAAATCAATTGGTAATGATTTTTGGAAAGATGTCTTTTTGGCTTGATGTGAGCTTATGAAGAAATTTATAATAACAAGCATTGATCGAGCAATGTCGCAGTCGATATGGTTTAATAATGACATAAAGGTTGGTTATAAACCATGTTTTCTATAAAAAAAAAAGTGGTTTCAAAGGGGTTTACGTTTCGTAAATGACCCTTTCGATCAAAATGGTATGTCCTATATACTGGAAGAGTTCGAACAAATATTTGAAATAAAAATAAATTTCTTGCAGTATTCTGGAATAATGAATGCAGTGAAATTGTTCTTAGGATGTTTTGGGCCGGTCTACACGAAACTGCCCTACCCTATAAGACCTTTCTTTATTGAAGTTTTAACGAAATATGATAAAGGGACGAAACCTTTCTATGGAATACTCGTTACATCGAAATATAGAAAACCAACCAGCGAAAAGAAATGGGAATCTGTTTTAAGTATCGACGACCAAGAATGGGATAAAATACACACCTTGCCATTCAAATGTACAAAATTTTATCTGCTCTTTGTCTATAAAAAGAAAACAGGCGTGGAAACTCTATCCATCAAAATACACCTTCCGTTACTGAGAACCTTTAAAAAAAAATCAACAAAATTAATGAGGAATTTTGAATTTTAAAGAATTGTAAATGATTTGCATGTTTTCTATAAATTATGTAAAATGGTGTACATGTAATACGATATTGTCATACCTGAATAAAAAATATATTTAAAAAAAAAAAAGAATTTCATTAACATGCTACGGAATATTCTTCATTGGATTTCAAGGAATATTCCGTTGGTGTAATAGTCGGGGAATAATCCTCAAATTATAAGGATTTTTTTTTTCAGTGTGAGTTCGAATGTTCTGCCGAATACTCCAGGAGTAAATGGGTCCGAATGCGCCTGGCTCTCAGTGATCAGGCTCTTCAAACTTAATGATTCGTTTCTCATCACCTGCTCGACACAAATGGTGAACCGGTGGGCATTTTTTATTTTATTTGTTTAGTTGGACACAAGGCATTTTATACGAAACATTGATACCAGTTGAGCGAACTGTTTTTTTCTGCTTGTAAAATAACTAAATGGTTTTTTTGGGGGGGGGGGGGTATGTTAATTTCCCGAAGAGTGAACAACAGTATAAGCATAAATAAGCTCTCTAATCTCTGACGAGGCGTGTGGAATGGGAACTGTGTCTCACTGCAGAAGGAAAATCATTGATAAAACAATGGCAAAATGAGGGCGGGCGGTGATGATAAACGATATATTAACTGTAATGAGCCTTAACTGTATACATGCAATAAAATCCACATAAAAAGTCTGCATTGAGAAACTTTATTACAGGGAAATACAAGTATGTGCTGTTGAACTTGTTGAGCAGACCTAGATTTATTAAACATTTAGCATAATGTTATCTCTGGAGCTGTACGGTATTTGGATTGTTTGACTGACAATCATTTTCACTGTTTCAATGAGACCCTTTTATAACGTTTCAGAGAAGTCGCGCTGAAAATCGTGATCTCGCGCGAGAAACAAGTCCGAAATTGAAACTGACTGGAGAATTACATTTTAGGTTTTAACTAGAGCCTATGGGCTTTAATGAGATCTGGTAGCTGGGTTATTGGGGGATAAGTTTGTAATGAAATAAACGAACCAACCAATCAAATGTTATGAACTGACATTTTCCTGTTAAAAAGCAAACGTTTCCAGTTGTAAATTCGCGACTTCAGACGCTTCCTGTCAACAGAAAAATTCGGTCTTTTAAAGGTTTCCGGTTAAAAGAATAACGTTTCCGGTTGTGATCGTCCAATCAGCTTTTTATTTGGGCCGCGTGTATTCCAACATTTACACCAACACGTGCAAATCTCCACTGGTAAACGTTTCCGGTATGTAGTGTATTTTAACCAATGAAAACCGTTCTTACAAATAAGGTTTTGGAGAATATCTTTGTCACCGGGACAATTTGCGCAGGACATGATGCATGGTGGGCATGAGGAATACAATATGCGCGAATAGTTGTAAGGGTTATTTTGATTGGTTCAAACAGACTACATAGTGGAAACGTTTTGCCAGTGGACACGTGTTGATGTTGAGGTTTGAACATACGCGGAAGCAATAAAAAAATCTGACTGGACGGTCACAACAGGTAAAGATTTCCCTTAAACCGGAAACGTATAAAAGTCTCGAATATTACTACTGGAAACGTTTGCCTTTTGACAAGAAATGTCTAAAGTATTGGACGTTACAACAGCAAACGTTTGCTTTTGGACAGGAAAGGTCTTCCAAATGTCAATTCATGACATCTGATTGGTTGGTGCAAGTTAAACGTTTAAATTTATTAAACGTTTGGATTTATGGCGCGAACCGCCATTCTTAAAAGGTACCCGGTACTGACATACTGAAGTTGAACATACCAAAGAAAGGCAGTCCTAGGATAAAAGTAACTCCGAAAATGGAAGCCGAAATATAGAATATTATATCACAATGACTTCCATTTTCAGAGTTACTTTTATCGTAGTTTATGTGAAATTGATCTGTGGGAACAATGAAAGGTAGTCCTATAATGAGGGAAGTTGCACACGTTACGCTAACCATGTGTTACCTAATTAATTTCCGTCCAATTAGACACTACAGTAGGTGCTCATCCAACCTTGACTCAACCAAAATAGCTGAATTTTGCTCTTTATCTTGATACATAATTCCTCCAATACCTCAGTTCGGGATTCCAGATGAAAACCATGACCACCATGTTAATTTAACCAGCATAAAGAAAGCAATATGATACCTTCTTTAACATGGTACTGTTGGTGTTGCGTTGAAACTGCAAACTGACCTGTTGAGAATTCGATGGAAAAAGGGGCCAGTGGAATGAAATCTAGGCCTAAATACCCACAGGGGATTGAGGTCAGTTTGTACAGAACATACATGTACCTAGGGATAAATAAGAGAGATTATATCTAAGGGTCAATAGAGACTGATTTAGTGTTATGAGTGAGAAGGACTGGACATCAAGGTTGATGATGCTTATGTCACAAGTTAGGATAAGACAAGACATGTATTACACTTTCTGGATATCCCACGGGTTGACTGGTGGAGTACAAGATAGGAAAAGATTATAAAATATGTTACAGCTTGCTCTTGTGAGAAAAGCAAACAGTGGCCTGCAAAGGTGATAATGGGACAATGGTGGCCAAGTTGGTTGCTATGGTAGAGCATCTCACATATACACCTAACCAAGCTAAACTGTATAATTTTCTCAGCAGAGTCCAAGCTTTGGTAAAGTGACGATACCAGTCTGCCATACTTTAGAGCTTAATCTCATATTTTGAGGGAAAACAAAGAACAGAGTAATATTTAATGCAGATAAGGGATCAAATATATGCCAAGTGACTATTAGTGACTAAATATAGACATACAAAAGCCTTTCAACCACTAAGGATCACCAAAACTCATCTCTGTGGAACTACTTTCATGCAGCGTAAGGCTATCCCGTGAGTCGGTTTGCACTTTTGTCCATTTCCCCACAGCATTCTAAAGAGCCTCTGGCTTACGCCAGATCTCAAAAAGACATCGAGCAAAACAGTTGACATAATTACATAAGGAAAAGGTTATCATGTTGACTTTTATTTCACGGAGATTCTATCGATGAACTGAACACAGAAAACAACCAAAGAATTCACACCTCCACTAAGTAAAAAGACCCAACGTGACCCTCTTCAATATGACCGATCCACGTGCATCCTTTTGACGATGCTAAACTGTGGCAACTATAGAAAATGAAAGCTTAACCCCAGAATAAAATGTTAACTATTGCACATTTTCTTCTACATGTGAACAACTTTAATTGAAACAACTGTGTTGGAAACAAAGAAAACAGATTCAAACTAAACAAAAAGCTCTCCATTTCTTTTCTTTCCGAAAGTAGTACAGACGGACGCGTTTTCGCATATTGTATCCTATACATACACGTAAAAAACAACAACAGAAACATAAGTGAATGTTAGCTTCAATACACGTATCCATCAACACTTACATACATTACATTACTTACATTCTCCGACATAGCATATCACCCCTCCCATCGTGTTCTCCATCGCGAAACAAAGAAAATAAGACGCCACACCCCATATTAAAATCCACAAGACAAATAAATGACCATCCCTATCCCATACATGCATTTCTCGTATAGATTAACATTGGAAGTTACTTGGTTGACAAGGGACTAATTCCTGTCTGCAGAGAATTCTCCCCGGAAGCGACCGCATCATAGCCAGACATGACCGCATCACTGCGGAGGAAAACATTCCCCAGGGGTCCGGGTCACGTAACCTTGTATCTATCAGTGTTCAAGAGAATAAGCCGTTGCAAAATTGGTAAAGTTTTTCAAAAGATGACGGCCAAACTCCGGCGGAGGTCACTTCCTAATCCCCAGCACCTCTCAAAAAGGGAAGTCAATATGCACTTTCCCTACTACTAAGACGCAAACCTGATCAGTCCCACATAACGTGCATTTGTATCTGACTGACACTACAGGGTTATCTGCCGACCTTAACAGGTCAACAGAGATACATGAAAAAATATCTACATATCCAGTTCAGACTTTTCTGCTGATGCGGAGGTGAAAATCTGTGGTCACATATTGAGCACTCGGGGGACTTCTCTCCAGTATGAGTTCTTATGTGTGTTTTCAGACTTGAGTGCCCTGAACAGCTGCACCCACAAATAGAACAGTGATATGGCTTATCTCCAGTATGAATTCTTATGTCCATTCTCCAGCTATGAGTTTACGTATCAGTTGCAGAGAAGGTGAGTATTCACGACAATTCACGACGGCTTCGTCTTGAGAGCATCTTTCCGTGAAAAAAGTCACGTAGTTTCGTGAAGTACGAGTCACTATGGAGTTCCTTTCGTAAACATTTCCTACTATGATACTCAGAATCCCTCTCTGTTTATAACACGAATATCAACTCTAGAAAGGTATTTACATTGCATGAGTTTGTTTACGTTTCTATGACTTTTCTCCGAAGTGCGTTCTTTCGTGCATCTTCGAATAGTATGCCCTGTTAGAGCTATACGAACAGAACGAGCATTTGTATGGTTTTCCACTAGTATGGTTTCTTCCATGCCTTATCAATTTTTCTTTCACTGCACACGTATATGGACAGAGTGGACATTTGTGTGGTTTTTCACCAGTATGAGTTCTTCCGTGCCTTGTCAGTTTCCCTTTCACTGCACACGTATATGGACAGACTGGACATTCGTAGGGTTTTTCACCTGTATGAGTTCTTTCGTGATTCAACATATCTCCTTTCCGTGCAAAGACGGATGGGCAGTATGAACATTGGTATAGCTTTTCATGTCCAGTGTGGGTTGTCTCGTGCTGCCTCAGGTTTCCTTGTTGAGCACATTTGTATGGGCAAAGGAGACACCTGTATGGCTTTTCGTCAGTATGAGTTCTCTCGTGAACCCTCAGGTTTCCTTTTAGGCCACATCTGAATGAACAGAGCCGACATTGGTAGTGCTTTTCACCTGTGTGACTTATTTCATGCTTTCGCAGATTTCCTTTAACCTTACATCTGAATGGACAAAGGGAACATTGGTATTTCTTTTCTCCAGTGTGAGTTAGCTCGTGTCTCCGTAAGTCTGCTCTCCATTTAGAGCCGTACGTACACAGGGAACATTTGTACATCTTTTTCGTAACGTGCGATTTTTCATGGACCAATAGGTTTCTTCTCAACAAGGTAGTATATGGACAGAGTACACATTTGTGTAGGTTCACACTCTGACTACATTCACCTGTGCCTTCATTCTGATTACTGACCTCTACATCTCGTGTTCCGCTTGGTGTAATCGTAATGTCTGAGGCCATTTCTGGTAATGAGCCTATATGAAGACTTCAGTTCTCTTCTCTAACTCCATCCGTTATGGTTATATACTAAACTGATTGTTCTTAGATATATCTCACATCCCCACAGGTATATGGTAGAACTATACAGCAGACACTGTCACAACTGAAAATACAGAAATAAATTTACAAATAAGTTGTCTTGTTGTGTATAGTTTGAAGTGCACATAACTAAATATACCCTGCATATGGCTTACATTCAAAATAAGCATACATGAAATATCACAGTAAAAAATAAACCAATTATTTCTATGAAAGTTCTCTATACTCGTATATACTTAGACTGTTTACCCCACGTGACCTACAGCGGGGACAACTCGATTTTGTAGCGAAAACGGCACAATAGTCCAGAACTTCTATAAAATTCAGCTCCATAGCAACAGAAACCTGTAGACAGCTGATATCACTAAAAAGCTTATTTATCAGGCTTTTCAGATCTGAAGTTTGGAATAAATATGACCAGTCGTTGATTAGAAATGGAGGATTGAAGACCGAGTGGTGAGGTCAAAATCATAGCCTCTGCAAGCTTTTTCAAGTTTTCGGGCGATTTTAGGTTGAAAATATCGCTAAGCACCGTCGCTGTTGTGCATGAAAGACATGTATATTGATTGAACTTATAATCAACATATCCCAAATTTATGAAAGCCGTGTGATTGAAGTTTGTAGATGGAATATTCACGAAATAAATGGATGTTGAGCATAAAACTCGAGAAAAAAGCAATTTGTCGGACAAATTTGGCAATTTTAGGCCAGAAAACTTGCCGCTGGAAATTTCAATTACACGGATTTGAAAAATTCAGTTATTTTTGAGTGAAAATGACTGACCGACTTTACCTGACTGTACCCACGATCAGCGGTGTGTTTAATTTTCCAAAGGAGTGCCTACGGCCGACATGAAAACAAACACGCACTGTGTCACATGTTTGTTGCGGCGCGCATCAAGGAAAGTTCGAACACGACAAACTTTGTACTATTGTAGATTGAAAATATTGCTGCGCACCGTCGTTGTAATGTATGACAATCATGTATAATGACTGAACTTATAAACAACATATCCCATATTTATGAAATCCGCCTGGTTGAAGTTCTTAGATAGAATATTGACGGAAAAAAGTGTCTCTGACGACAAAATTCGCCGGAAAAACAATTTGTCGGACAACTTGGCGCAATTTCGATTCATAAAAACATCCCCTAGAAAAACGAATCATACAGATTCGAAAAGTTCAGTCGATTTCAAGTAAAATGGATATTTGACTGTATACCTGATTTCAGTCACGATCAACGGTGTATTTAATTTCCGAAAAGTGTACCCGACCATCAACAAAACATGCAGGCAACTTGTTGCAGCGCGTATGAACTTTGAACACCATGTGTTCAAGTGTACACGCCAAGGTCACTCTACCAAAGTGATGACGTGCACTTTCTAATTTAAATATTCCGTTACGCAACCAGAAATGCGTTCTCTTGAAAAGCTGATTTTCAAGTATAAGGCTGAAATAGCGCAGAAAATAACAACATCTCTGCTTCAGAGGAAGAATTTATCGATTGATCTATTTTTTTTGGTAAAATTTCGTTTCACATCAAGTGAATTTTGGACCTTTGTTGATCGTTTCAAATTAACGTTGGTGTTGTTGTTGTATATTCTGCCACCCATTGGTGTTTTATTGTTGAGTTCACATAAATCAGAAGATAATTCAGTTTATGCATCATGGAATAATCCATGAAATAGCAACCTGTTTAAGTGTTAGATTTAATTCTTGAAGTTTGTGGCCAATATTTCCCTGCTTAAAACCCTCTTTAGGCTTACTAAAATTAATATACATAGTCATAGATTTAGTAAACACAAAGTTATTTATTAAAGATTTACAATAAGGATCATTGTTGATGAGTAATCGACCCCGAGTAATAATTACTGGAACAATTTGAAGATCGGAAGTAATATTTAAAGATCTCGGACGACAAAATAATAATAAATTAATTAATATTTTGCAGACGGATAGATTCGTATAAATATTTACAACTGTGCCTAAGATACTGAGCAGTGTTAAAACTAAATTTCCATTCCATTTCCATTTCCGACAGCCGCATCCCCCTTGTCAAACAGGAATGTATACGAACATTACTTAGAGTGTCTGACTCCAAAATAGTTTCACAGAAACCGTCAGTAGATTTCTTTCTAAGTACAATACAGTGTGGGAAAACGAATGCCTCAGTTATTTGTATTGCGTGTACTTCCGAATCGGCGGATTGTTAAGTTTTGTACACAAAGTTTACCCGCGTTTACAAGAAAGTCACAGAATTAAGAAGTCGGAAATCCGAAAAGGAGGAGTATTTAGACAAGGCGTTTGTTTTTCCTGTGTGTACATCTACGAAAACACAGAAAATGAAGAGCAAATCAGTTCAAATGAGAGTGGTAATCAAGGTGTTCCCGAAACAACAATGACAACACGACTGCAGGAGAAACGTGCGAAAGAGGAAGAAGAAATTCAAATGGAACGTGAAGAATTTGACATTCTCCAAGCCAGGGATATATGATAATGCCATATGTGTGGTGTGGAGGCTGTCAATCAAGACTATGAAGAGGAACTCAAGAAGAACAGAACTCGAGAGCATGCAGATCTGAAATCAAAATACGAGAAACTGCAGGAAGATTTTCAAAGCGAATGTGCACAGTTGGATGATATTCAGGACCAGTTGACTGCGACGAAACGAAACATGAACAAAAAACTGAAGCGGAGAGACTCGGCAATCAGCCAGCAGTTAGAAGAATTGGCGGAAATGAAACGAAGAAGGATGGACGAAGACATCACAAGACGGGAACTCGAGGACACAGTACAGAAACTACAGGTCAAACATGAAGATACCAGAATACTGGAGCGAAACTGGAGGTAAGCAGGAAGAAAAAGCGAGCACTGCAGAAAAAAGTTGACAAGCTGAAAGAGAAAGTTGGAGACGGAAATGAAAACCAAGTGTCTGAAATAGAACTGAACATTCAGGAGATTGATGAGCTGAAAATACGAGTACAATTTCTAGACATGAAGCTGCGCTATCGAAACCCCTCGGCTCTGAACCCCAGCTATTATAATGTAAGGGTGTCTCTACCAATTGATTGGCTTCTGGGAAGAAATATTTACCCCTGGTATTGTAAGTGTACTTTCTTTGAAAAAAAAAGAAGTTTTCCTCCCCTTAAATTAATTTGTTTCTGGAATAAATTGAAAGAGCTGTATCGATGTCTCACCAAAACAACAGTACACATGGCTAGATAAATACAGTACATGTATACTAAATGGCACATGTATGTCATTTTCAAACCAGATTTGCAAGCATTCTTTGCATTGTCTAAGAGAATAAATCAATAAATCAGTCATCCAATCAATAAATAAATGTGATAGTATACTAACATGATATAGAAATAATATGCAAACTTAACATAGGAATTAGTGGATTTTGTTAGACAAGGGGCATAACTCTGCAAAATACTTTCTGACACGACTCATTTTCGATAGGCATCTGGTGTCATTTTCAAAACAGATTTGCAGGCATTCTTCGCATTGTGTAAGAGAATAAATCAATAAATCAGTCATCCAATCAATAAATAAATGTGATAGTGTACAAACATGACATAGAAATTATATGCAAACTTAACATAGGAATTAGTGGATTTTATTAGACAAGGGGCATAACTCTGCAAAATACTTTCTGACACAACTCATTTTCGATAGGCATCTAGTTCAGGTCAAGAGAAACAACTGTATCACGTTAGGATGTTGTATATGGAGCGGTTCTGAAATTATCACAATAACAAATCATAAATGGATTTTTATTTGTAAAAAGGGGCATAACTCTGCAAAATATTGTCCGAGATGACTCATTTTCGATAGGCTTCTGATTTGCGTGAAGATAAATAGATGTAACAAGTTTGGTTGCCATGCATGAAACGGTTCTGTAGATATCGCGGTAACGGACGGACGGACAGCCGTACATGATGACGACAATACCCCTAGGCCAAAGTTGGCCGAGGGGTAAAAACGAGAACAAGACTTTACAAGAAGTGAATTTATTGTTACAAGAAGATGAAATACGGACATTTCAAGATGGCAGATACACAGATGACATCAGACAGGTTGTGATGGAACTTCTATCTCTGAACCTGAGCATGAGTAAAATAAATTCTGTTATCAGAATTGTTTTAGCCAAATTACACATGAATTAGCGTCCATTCATGTACATGAGAAGGCTCTTCCCTCTAATTCTCTCAAGTCAAGACTGATGGTGGAAGCCAGACATCTCGGATATGTTCAAGTTGGAGAAGCCATGCTTCAGTCATCAGATCCAGGCACCAGTAATATTGTGGGAAGTACTTTGCATACGGATGGCACTACTAAGCGACACAGACAATTCCCGAATTTTCAGATAACACTAGGTGCCAATGAAACTCTTTCTGTGGGTTTACGTGAAATGGGGAAAACAGATGCGGAATCAATTATGCAGACATTCACAGACTGTATGGATGAGCTTAGTGAGGTCATTGATGGCGGCATCGATGCTGAGGACCATGTGTAGAGATTGGTGGTTTCCATTAAGAACACAATGACCAATCTCGGGTCAACTAACCTGTGTTTCAACAGAAAGCTGCAAGGACGAAGTTTCTGCCGAAAGTCACCGACACATGTGACCAATTAGAATCAGGAATCCAATCACAGATATCGGATATGGGAAATTTTTTCTGCAAGCTGCATCTGCTGGTGAACTTTGCCTCCGAATGTGACAAATCTTTATCGGCTTTTGACAGCATCACACTAGAACGACCAGGTAGCCAATCATTTTCCAGCAGCACTGAATCTGGATCTGCACGCTTGGTGCGAACAGCTGTGAAAGCTTTTCATCCACATGGATCAGAGGAGTCTGGAGTGGCTTCACATTTTCTGGCATTCTGGGTACACAGAACAAGGAATTGGAGCTTATTTCTTACCGCAGCAACAGGTTTAACGTCCTTTTTTACGATGCCGTGGCTGTATATTATCATGTGAATGACATGAAAGCCTTCATTGCATCCTGGCCAAGTCCTAATGGGCTTTTACGCGCTGCTCAAGAGGATTTGTCAAATAAAGTGAACATCGCAGGAATACGGGCTCTCAGAATTGTTGACAAGATCATCACAGGCCCATTCTGGAGAATGCTGGAGAGCAAAACTAACATCCTGGAAACCAACCAGTACCTGGCCATCATGCAAGCACAGCTGAAGTCCTGGAGCAGTGACGCATCTGATTTGATGACGGGGGAAAGAATGTTCACCGTCAATGAAGGCAATACACTCAACATACACCAGGACTGCCTCTATGATGCTCTCTTCGCTGACACGAATGATGAGGAGTTAGACTTGCTGACACAACAAGCTCTGGAGCTGCTGATGCATGCCCTTCTTCTCATTCTGGAATGACAAGCAAAGGATGAACTACCTGGAGGCAAGTATGCAGATGTAACGGAGAGCCAAATGAAACAAACATCTAATGTATCCACAACAAACAGTGCCTCGGAGCGTGACTTCGCGATCTTGGACATGCCGATGAGGAACAAACCGGCAGCATCCATCCCGCTCATCGAAACACTTACCTTGTGGATGAACAATAAAACAGCCAGATGGTTGGATGGAAAACGACCAGCAGAAAGGGCAAAACTGATGAAGGTAGCAAGAGACAGTGTGCCATGAGCTCGCAAGATTTTTCAAGCGCGCAAGGAATCTATTCGGGACCAGAAACGAAAACTGATTATGGAGAAACAGAAGGCCAAGGCAGATGCAGAGAAGAAGAGCATGGAGAGAACAGGTTTGCTGACTAACGCAGTGTCAGAGGTCGGAGGTGTTTGGACAACGGCTGAGCAGACAGACTTGTATTTATCAAATCTGAGACGCGAGGGAAAGGTGATTCGCAGCATTGTTATCTCACAGTTAAATTTCCATCGTTACGTGTTAGAGGTCAAGGCACAGAAGGAATTATTCTACCAGTCGAAAACTGTCAACGGGAAACGCGTGATATTTACAGATGACCAACTAATTAGCAATTTGAAAGGCGTCATTCATTTTGCTTCTGTCACAGATCTGCCAACTTCAAATCAACCAGCGCTACTCAGGAGTTCAGAGATTCGACATGACCGATTCCTGGAACAAAAAACCAAGGCCAAGGGCGCATTCAAAATCGACATGCTCGTATGGTAAAGACTACCTGACCTGATGAAGAATCCAGAAGACCTGGTGGGGAATAACATCTTGTTCAACTGTGCTGAAGAAGGAGAGGACAAGGCACATTGGTTTGATGCCGTTGTTCTATCGGTGGCTAAACAGGTAGAGTCCAGTCCGATCAAAACAGAATACTGGATTAAGTATGATCTTGATGAGGAAGGTGTTAGCTGGAAATTTCCCTTACTGCAGGATTTGAAAAGAGGTGATCTTCTAATTGTGTAAATCATACAATACATTTTTGAACTGGTAACCCTCGTATCGTTTTGACATTCGCTGTTTTGTTGGTGTGAGTTGTGCCCAGCAGTGTATATTTGCATCTCTGATTGGCTTCAGTAACATTAAACATTAATGTAAATAACATTGAGGGAATAAAACGCATAAGATAACATGATTTATCTTTTTACTCCTCGTTGGTGTGAGTTGTGCCCAACATTGACAAAATCAATTGGCTTCATCACCATTAAACGTAAATGTAATAACATTGAGAAAATAAAATCATATCAAATTAATATGGACTAACTTGTTACTTGGACAGAACGGTTGTTGGTGTGGAGCATACTACCTATGGGTGGCGATGGGGGCCAACTGGGGACGTCGCAACCGCCAACATATCGTAATTGACTCCTCTCCTGTTGGTGTGAGTTGTACCCACATTGACAGAATTAATTAGATTCATCGATCTCCATCATACATGAATGTAATAATATTGAGAAAATAAAAATTTATAAAATAACATAATTTATCTTTTTATATTTCTTGTTGGTGTGAGTTGTGCCCAACATTGACGCCATAATTAGTTTATCTCCAGGAATGTAATAAACTTGAGAAATAAACAGTATTAAATTAATATGGACTACATGTAACTTGTTACTTGGACAGAACGATTGTTGGTGTGGAGCATACTACCTATGGGTGGCGATGGGGGCCAATTGTGGACGTCGCAACCGCCAACATATCGTAATTGACTCCTCTCCTGTTGGTGTGAGTTGTACCCAACATTGACAGAATTAATTAGATTCATCGATCTCCATCTTACATGAATGTAATAATATTGAGAAAATAAAAACTTACAAAATAACATAATTTATCTTTTTATATTTCTTGTTGGTGTGAGTTGTGCCCAACATTGACACCATAATTAGTTTATCTCCAGGAATGTAATAAACTTGAGAAATAAACAGTATCAAATTAATATGGACTATTACTTGTTACTTGGACAGAACGGTTGTTGGTGTGGAGTATACTACCTTGGGTGGCGATGGGGGCCAATTGTGGACGTCGCAACCGCCAACATATCGTAATTGACTCCTCTCCTGTTGGTGCGAGTTGTGCCCAACATCGACGTAATTAATTAGATTTGTCAATCTCCATCATACATGAATGTAATAACATTGAGAAAATAAAACCTTATAAAATAACATGATTTATCTTTATATTCTGCTTGTTGGTGTGAGTTGTGCCCAACATTCAGGCCATAATTGGTTTGATCTTCATGAATGTAATAAACTTGAAAAATAAAACAGTATCAGATAATATGGATCATCTTGTTACTTGGACAGAGCGGTTGTTGGTGTGGAGCATACTACCTTGGGTGGCGATGGGGGCCAATTGTGGACGTCGCAACCGCCAACATATCGTAATTGACTCCTCTCCTGTTGGTGTGAGTTGTACCCAACAATGACAGAATTAATTAAATTCATCGATCTCCATCATACATGAATGTAATAACATTGAGGAAATAAAACCTTATAAAATAACATGATTTATCTTTTCATTCTGCCTGTTGGTGTGAGTTGTGCCCAACATTGACACCATAATTGGTTATACATCATCAACTTTACTTGTATTCATAGCATCTCTGTTCTTTCCTAAACTGGTAATTGATTAGTGTTATCCACATCGCCACAGAGTATTGCTTCCATTTCAGCTGCCAATACAGCCCATTCAGGAATTTGTTTCTGGTTCTGCCCACCCCCTGGTTTCACTTTCCTTGGGTCTTTTATTGTTCAGCGACATCTTGTCCAAACTAGCAAAATGCTCAGTGTCGCTATGATATCATTATTTAGATGTGAATTGGTATGTTGTAAATGGTTATTTTTGTCATGGCTATTTCTTCATACAATTATGATCGTTACAGTAGCTACTAGGTTTCAAGCAGGCTTGCTTGAAGTTGCCAGTTGTGGCAACACTTGTGTCTAGCATTGGGTATTCTATGGTAAACAAATGTGTTTTGTGTACATTGTCTACCATTTTCATTTTCTTAAGGTCTTTCCCAGTGCTAGCCACGGCATACTGGGGTGGTATGTCTGCAAGTGACTCACTTTGTTAAAATCAAATTGCAACGTGGGTACAACTTGTACTGATGAGTCTTGAAAAGACGAAACATACATGTACCCTTATGCGATAAGTACTGAAAATATCACCGTAAGAAAATATGAACTTACTAGCAAAGTAACACTCCTTAAGATATTTCCTTTTCAATATTAAACAACTTTGTAACCAAACTTGATACAAATATGCAAATGATATGCAAATTAGCTCACAAATATTAACCAATCAAAATAAATTTTAAATCTACTATAACGGATATTCCACAGCAAAAAAAATCATTACCTTATTGGTATTAAAAATCGATGTCTTGTGATATGAACACCAATCAGAAGTATAACACTTAAAATACAACTGTTTGACTTCAATAATTTATGCAAATTTATGCATAATTTATGTTAATTTATTGACAGTTAAACCTTATTTGTATATTGTCTGTCTTATCTTACATAATTACAAGTAAATTAATAAATCCATGCAAAAAAAATTGAATACAGATTGATTTTATCGATTAAAAATGGACGAAAACATAGTTTTGGGTGCAAATTTGATGCATATATGCAAATGATATGCAAATTAGGAGCTTACTATTAACCAATCAGGATACTTGAAGAGATATTTTAAAAGAGTGACACTTGAAGTACATGTGTCCCAAAAATTATGGAAATTGAGCGAATATTTAACGATATCCATCGTTTCAAAGTTGAAATTCCTTTGTGCCATGGAATTTGGACATTTCCCATAGGCTCCATGTTAATGGCATGTCCCCCAAAAATCGTCATTTCCGGAACTTCAAAATGTTTGACATCAGCGAATACTGGACGGATTTTCATTCTGTAAAGTTTTTTCTTCTTCTACAGGTCCTGGCTTTCAAATGAGGTATAAATTGTATGTGTGTGATGAAAATTTTTTTTTTGTGTAAAATGCCTACTTCAGGCTTCACGCCAGACGACGGATAATTTCTGAGAGATTGTCTGGCTAGGTTGTTGATAGGATTCACATAGTACGATTGAAGCATTGGAAGGTATATTTTTCCAGTTGCTATACCCCCCCCCCCCCCACACAAAAAAAACAATGAAAACTCTGTACTTACCGGTACCATGCATGCTTATCTCTCGCATCATGGTGAATGACACTCGTCCGTATTCTTTTTGCCGAGTCAGAAATAATCAAAGATACTCGGGGAAGTTTACAATTCGACTCTGGAATGCAGAGATTCTTCCGTGAAAATTTTGCGCACGTTTGTCTTCGTCGCATCTGTACCAGCGCGCGTAGCAGTACAAGCGCGAAATTGGTACCCGCGAATAAAAAGTCCCGGTTGTAGCGATGTAAAGGAAACACACATTTTGTGACGTAATCTGCCCTGGAGACGGCCATCGTCAGCAAATGTTTGCCGACGCCGGTTCCTCTCCTATTTTACTCCCAAACTCGGAAAATTCGATATCTCTTCACACCAAAAGTACACCATTATCTCACAAATTTACCAAAGAGTTAATTAGGCCAAAAAAACACGTAGGTTAGAATTTTGCGTGTCTGTACATCTTTAAGTATCTACCCCTCTCGATCTGCAGCGGATGTGCGCTTATGCGCAGTTTAACTAAAGCAGATCTCAAAGATTTATTACGGATATTTAATATAGTAGATGATTGTTCAAAGTTGCTTTTGAAGGTTCTGTAACTATCAAGCTTATTCATATTTTCAACATTATTTTTCCAATCCATTTTATATACCTTCTGCAATTCCTTGAGAATAAACTTGACTGCAGCTTTCGGATATTTACAGCCTTGATTTTCCCAGATATGATAGCTTTTGAGAGATATCAGGTTTTTTTTTAATGAACTGGACCCAATTGTTGGTAGTGCCAGATCTACTTTCCTCTGCTTGTTCCAAGTATGCTTTATAGGACGATACCACTACTTTATTGGTTTTATAACATTGATAACACGTGTCATAAATACTGTTTAAAAATGTTGCATTAATGTTGAGCGACAATACTTCATGATAACACCTTTGAGACGCTATTATGGCGTTGCAGAAAAAAAACATACCGTTTTTTCATGTCCGACTGTAACTCACAATCTGTACGACTGGTGTGATGGTCCGTGTGATACATGCAAGTAAGAACCGGGACAGAATATAACTATGATATACTTACACGTGGGGTCTTAAATAATACCACAAACCTCAGATTTTTTAGTAATAGTTATATTCTGTCCCAGCTAAGAATATCAAAGTGTCACTTCTCACATCATCTTCTATAGAAACTAAGGACGGACACTTACCTTTAAGGTGAAGAAATATGTCAGTAGTATAGAGCGAGCATTTCGAGTTAACAGCGCTTCACTGCGCATGCGCAGAACCTTTTTGTGACGTCACAGCGAAAAAAATGTGGCGGTGTGCGCATGCGTGTGGTGGATGGTGGGATGGTGGTGGTGGGTTTAAGATGGCGGCTGTGGTGGATGGTGGGATGGTGGTGGTGGGTTTAAGATGGCGGCTGTGGTGGGATGGTGGTGGTGGGTTTAAGATGGCGGCTGTGGTGGGTGGTGGGATGGTGGTGGTGGGTTTAAGATGGCGGCTGTGGTGGGTGGTGGGATGGTGGTGGTGGGTTTAAGATGGCGGCTGTGATGGATGGTGGGATGGTGGGATGGTGGTGGTGGGTTTAAGATGGCGGCTGTGGTGGGTGGTGGGATGGTGGTGGTGGGTTTAAGATGGCGGCATCGAGTGAGAGATCAAGGCATGTCTAGACTTGTTCTGGGTTGTACAGTTCTGCCATGCGGAGGATGGGTACTAGTATTTCGCTGACGTCCTAGTAATATAATCTATAGGTGTTGTACCATGTTAATAGGATCAGTCTAGCATCTGTACCACCCTAGGGTCGAGTGTTTATTGTCCCGTGTATCTCCGCAAGAAAACAACAAACAAAATGGCGGCCCCAGGATGGTGTGGGGATGCCCTTTCCATATCACGGCGTCGACCGTAGCGCCATCTGCACACATTGACGCAAGAGAGACAACTCGTGTAGCCTAAGGGTATGAAAATAGCCGTGTTGGAGCTAGGGGAGTTACTAATGGTCCAATGGGGTCGAGTGAGGTATCCATGTGAAGCTTAGATGAAGGGGCATCTGATGGGGTGGGTTTGGGGTTGAAATAGTGGCATTCTGCGCATGCACGGTGGCCCAAGGGTATGGACATAGGCATTTTGGAGCTAGGGGAGCCAATAATGGTCCAATGGAGTTGTATGAGGTATCCATGTGAAGCATTCGTGAAGGGGCATCTGATGGGCTGGGTGTGGGGTTGAACTAGTGGCATTCTGCGCATGCGCGGTGGCCCAAGGGTATGGACATAGACGTTTTGGAGCTAGAGGAGCCAATAATGGTCCAATGGAGTTGTATGAGGTATCCATGTGAAGCATTCGTGAAGGGGCATCTGATGGGCTGGGTGTGGGGTTGAACTAGTGGCATTCTGCGCATGCGCGGTGGCCCAAGGGTATGGAAATAGCCGTGTTGGAGCTAGCGAAGCCAATAATGGTCCAATGGAGTTGTATGAGGTATCCATGTGAAGCTTAGGTGAAGGGGCATCTGATGGAGTGGGTGTGGGGTTGAACTAGTGGCATTCTGCGCATGCGCGGTGGCCCAAGGGTATGGACATAGACATTTTGGAGCTAGAGGAGCCAATAATGATCCAATGGAGTTGTATGAGGTATCCATGTGAAGCATTCGTGAAGGGGCATCTGATGGGCTGGGTGTGGGGTTGAACTAGTGGCATTCTGCGCATGCGCGGTGGCCCAAGGGTATGGACATTGACGTTTTGGAGCTAGGGGAGCCCCTAATGGACCAATGGGGTCGAGTGAGGTATCAAAGTGAAGCTTAGGTGAAGGGGCATCTGATGGGTTGGGTGTGCGAAGCTCTCGTCCAATCAGAAGCGAGTATTTCAAATCCGTCCCAGAGCTCTCGTCCAATCAGAGGCGAGTATTTTGACCCGGTGCATTATGGGACATATCCAAGATGGCGGCACGTATGTTCAAGATGGCGGCACATCCGGTGTCGAAAACTGGCCCTTTTGTCGGGATGTGGTCACCTAGTGTCGAAAACTGGACCCTGTATGGATCCCGCTAGACGTTTTGGAGCTAGGGGAGCCCTTAATGGGCCAATGGGGTCAAGTGAGGTATCAAAGTGAAGCATTCGTGAAGGGGCATCTGATGGGCTGGGTGTGGGGTTGAACTATCGGCATTCTGCGCATGCGCAGTCTGGCCGTAGAATAGAAATAGACGTGTTGGGGTGTAGGTGGGCCCCTAGTGGGTCGATGGGATCGAGTGAGGTATCCATGTGAAGCCTAGGTGAGGGAGTTACACTAGGGTGTCGTATCCATTCTGCTGCGCAGGTCACGTGGGGGTTGTGACGTCACTTCCGGTTTTCACTAAAACTACCTCCAAACCCAGAAGAGTTCCAACGTTCAACCCTCCGGGGTGTTTTCCCGCCCCGCCCCGCCCCGCCCCGCCCCGCAGCGCGAGCGCGCGC
>JAVTVY010046139.1:0-21830 GCA_036873755.1 Hanleya hanleyi | reverse complement strand
AACTAAATCATTGTTTATACGATTCGGGCTTCTACACGACGATGGTGGCTATAGGATGTACGTGGGACCTAATGGCAGTATCATTAGGTCCCTGCTGGGGCTAGCCTGGGGCGTGATATTCCCATCAGGGTAGCACAAGCCGATTTCGCATGCGCACGAAGATGGCGGCCCACCAGACAGATCAGGACAGGTGGCATCCCGCTGTTCGCATAAGTTATTGGCATTAAGGCTTTAGCCAATCAGGAGGCAGTCTTGGATTTTCTTAGTTCTAGAAATAGATCTTTAGAGCGCTATAAACCCGCTATTGGTTATTGTTTTAGAATATAGTACTTATAAAGATACCAGTGAAAGATTTAATACCATAAAGAATAAACCATCGCGTTGATGGGCCGCGAAATCCGAATGGGAAGCGGCTCTTAATCCACCATTTCAAATAAGCACACAGCCGTCACGGTTGACATCAGACGTCTGAATGCTTAAACGCTTCAACGGTTCAGGTACAATCTTTCTTCTCTTTTTGGGAACCTGGAGCGTTGACGTGTTCAGACGTCCGTCAACGCTCAACGTTGAAAACGCTTCAACGCTTCAAGCGCCGGTTTCAGACGCTTCAACGCATCGACGCGGGGCGTCTAAAACCCTTCAACACTTTTAGTGCGTGCATCATTTCGTTTCAACACATCAAACACACACACAAAAGAACGTTCCTTCGGGGTTATGATTAGGGTACCCACATATTTATTATACTACATAGTGGAAAAGCCAGGCTCCATTATCTCGTTAATAAAACTCCCGTGTGTCTCAACCCCGTCGAATGCCTGACTCCAGGGATCTATAGTGTAGTGAAACTCCCATGCCTTTCATCCTTGTGGTTTTCCATATTATGGTCCACACCTGCTTATACAACCCGATTTGCGCTTTCCATACTACTCCGCGAATGACTGACGGCATGGTGAATACCAATGTTTCTGTATCGATACTCCTAGACCTACACTGTTAAAAAGGGTGCTGTAATTTTACAGCAAAAAGTGCTGGCAAAAAGGGTACCAGCGCTTTTCACTGTATATTTACAGGATGTCCCGATCTGTTTATCTGTATTTCTACAGCATATGTTGTAATTTTATAACAGCGGTAGTATTGCATAATTACAACAAAAATACCGTTAAATCAACAGAAATACTTGTACGAATCCATGGTCAGCAGAAAGTCCATTGGCCTATAGCATTTGAAGAAGTCAAGTTCCCTGGTGTCTCCCTTTCAAGAGAGTAGAGAAGAAAATTCCCAGAACGTAATGGTTCGGTTAATATATAAATTTATATTCAGCACCACCGATGATATAAGAGCAAACACATTTCTTTCTATCATCCTGCACATCAGCTTTGTGAAACGGTGCAATATTAGAGGCTAAGTTGGTCTTTGAACATGTACATTAACTCCAACGACCAGCCCCGAGGATTGAAACTTGGCAGGCAAACTCATTATTCCTCCTTGCACATTTTAGATAAATTGTACTTGAAGTTTTCTGTGTATTATAGATGAAAAGATCTGGAAAGGTATACGAAATACACCTCGAAAATAATTAACGATATTTCTACTGAATGTAAATATACACTAATAATCTTACTGTAATCTTACACCCGGATAATGTTACAATACAACGTTGTTGCCCTTTACTCCAATTAATACTGTAGTTTACCCAGAAGATGCCAAACTACACTGGTTGTCTGTATTGCTACAGATATGAACTGTAAAATAGCAGTTGGAACTGATGCTTCTATTTAACAGTAAATTCCACTGTCACATTTGACAATACTTCCTACTGTAACTTTACAAACATTTTAAACAGTGTACGGAAGTCATATACATGTACCTGAAAAGAAAAATCAGTCTGATTAAAAGCATATTCAAATATATGCGGAGAGACAAAGGTCTTATTTTAATCAGTCAAGAACTTAGAATAAACATGATGATTGTCTGTTTCAAAAACTTTATTTTGACAATATTCAAAAACAATATCACACATATTTATTCGAACTTTCTCGCCTTCTTCACCGTATCAAGTGTGTATCTTCACCGTATCAAGTGTGTATCTTCACCGTATCAAGTGTGTATCTTCACCGTATCAAGTGTGTATCTTCACCGTATCAAGTGTGTATCTTCACCGTATCAAGTGTGTATCTTCCGTTATCTTGTGCTCTGTTGTCAGACCTAATACTTTTGTATACAGAGTAAGGGAGAAACCATGCCCAATGATGCTATGGCACAATAATCCACAATCAAGGTCGACGTTAGACTGGATCCAGCCCCTGTTTCATAAGGTATTTTTAACGGGAAACAAGAGGAAGTAACTCTGCCTATTAAGAAATGCTTGAGACATGTATATATATATATATTTTCATTCTATTTATTAAAGATCATTTTATTATTATTAAATAGTACATATGAAATAGAGACTCATCCAGTCTAGGTCGACGTTTACAATGATTCCACTCAGCATGCCGATTACCCATTTACATGTTTAATCATATCCCCAGTCATACATGTATAACATCCCTACGTTTATTTTGTGTAATCATAACTCTATAGGTCAGCTAGGAAAGTTAACTTGGCATAGATTTTCGGCGGTCCTGCTTACAGATTACGAAAATTCTGAAAATATTTTAGAAGTATTATTTCACACGGTGAAAAATATATCTTTCTCCCTTGTTGTCGAATCCCACTGATGACCAATATATTCTTTCTCTCTCAAAAATAATCTCTTTCGAGTGTTTGATGACGGGGACCCAAATCACAGGGATTCGTTACCGCTCTTAATTGTGTTGCTTCGACGGTGGGAGGAGGTCAAGATCGTGGTACTTTTCTTCCATGGCAAGCCAAAGCGCTTTTTATTCAAGAATTTCCGATATCGGAAATTGAATTCCCGATATCGGAATTGAAATCCCGATATTATCGGAATTAAAATTTCCGATATCGAAAATTGAATTCTCGATATCGGAAATTAGAATTTTCGATATCGGAAATTAGAATTTTCGATATCGGAAATTAGAATTTTCGATATCGGAAATTGAATTTTCGATATCGGAAATTGAATTTCCGATATCGAGAATCACAATTTCCGATATCGGAAATTCGGAGACAATTCCCGATATCGGAAATTGCCATTCTAGTTTTCGTAAAGCTTCCAGAGTTTTCATTTCCGATATCGGAAATTCAGTGACAATTTTCGATATCGGAAATTGAATTCCCGATATTGGAAATTCTATTTCCGATATCGGAAATTGTCACTGAATTTCCGATATCGGAAATTATTTCCGATATCGAGAATTGCAATTTCCGATATCGGAAATTCGGAATGAAAAGCATTTTGGCTTGCCATATTCTTCACTACCTCGACCGTATATCGTGCTTATCGCCAAGCAGCAAATTGCGGGGGCAATACCCTCGCGCGCCAGTGTATCAATCGATAGGTTACGATCGAGGATTTAGGGACTACCTGGACTTGTGCAGATGAGCTAATTTAGCCCTTCAAATAGTTTCACTGGTGTTAGAAACTGGCTGAATACATGCAGCAGAGCATCCCAGATGGAGTCCATCGGGATAGCAGGGGAATCTTTCCACTGCATCTGAATGGACTGAAATTTTGACTACCAACAAGCGAATTAGAGTAATATTCATGTTTTTGTCTCAGACTTACACTGAATGTCACCTCCGTTGATATAGACTAGGGATTACCATTCAACATTAGACCAGTACATACCAGTTAGGCCTATATGTCATTCGTAAACCTTCGACTATTGCTTTTTCCGGATAAGGCAATAAATGATTGCCGATGTTGTACATTGTAAAAAGGGGTTAATAAAATGAAGTTTAGTTCTTTTGAAAATGACCAATTTGTCTCCCTTCTTCTTATATATTGAAGGTGACACATGTAGGGGAATTATATGGATGGGTCGATCAAACTGTACATAAACCCGTACTTGGCTTCATCATTGTGGATATACTACCATCTTTATTTTTATTATGTGAAACGACTTACATATTGGAAGATACCTTCGTCAAATAATTCATGAACGAAGATCTAGCAAAACCGTAACATATATGTACAAAAACGACACATATTTTCTATATAATCAAACCTAATATTTACGCCTGTAGGCATTTGGAAGTGCTATACTTTAGAAGTATATATATAAGGCGTCTATCGGGAAGATATTATTAGGCAGTATTACTCTAGCGATGACATTTCTTTGGAAATATTTTTTCAACTTTCTCCAAAAAATATTCACGTTAAGCAATTATATTTTATATTACAGCGAACTAATTCTGTTATCAAATAAATGGAGATAATAAATCTACAAATCAATGTAATTCTACTGGGTGGGAGACAGGGTACCGAAACACGGAAACAGAGTGGAAAGGGGGAAGCTGAGAAATGAAGAAGATAAAACAGGCAGCACAGAGGCGGAGCACCATGAGCAAATACAACAGGGAGCACAGAGGCGGAAGCTGCACAGGGAGAGGAAAATGAAGCACAGAGGCGGCAGCTCCACAGGAAGAGAGAAAGAAAGCACAGAGGCGGAAGCTGCACACGGAGAGGGAAAGGAAGATGCGAGAGCTGCACAGGGAGCATCTTCACCACGTCAAGGTTTCTATTTGTGAGCCGAGGGCGAACTAGGATAGGGATACCCCTGGTTTTAGCGAGGATGCACAGGGAGAGGGAAAGGAAGCACAGAGGCGGGAGATGCACATGGAGAGGGGCCAGTAGAGGCGGGATCAGTACAAGGACAGTGAGAAAGGGAGCATAAAGGCGGGAGCTGCACAAGGAAGGAGAAAGAAAGCACAGAGGCGGGAGCAGCACAGAGGCGGGAGCAGCACACGAATGAATGAATGAATGAAATTTTATTCATCAATTACACGGTTGATTTACAAACATAAGTAAACATATTGAAAAAACGGCAGGAATAAAACCCCAATGAGCTTGCTCTATCCCAAGAAAAGTAAAGTTAAGTTAATCTGAGATATAAAATTGGTAATTGGCTGTATATCCATTATTAATTATAGTGAAACGTTAAAACGTGGAAACGGGTTATAGTGATTCAATTCAATGGAGAAGAGAGAGATGGAGCAGAGAGAGATGGAACACAGAGGCGGGAACAGCACAGGGACAGTGAGAAAGGGAGCACAGAGGCGGGAGCTGCACAAGAAGAGAGAAAGGAAGCACAGAGTCGGAAGCAGCACAGAGACAGTGAGAAGGGAAGCACAGGGGCGGGAACAACACAGGGGCAGTGAGAGAAGAAGCACAGAGGCGGGAGCAGCACAGAGACAGTGAGAAGGGAAGCACAGGGGCGGGAACAACACAGGGGCATTGAGAGAAGAAGCACAGAGGCGGGAGCAGCACAGAGACAGTGAGAAAGGAAACACAGGGACGGAAGTAGCACATAGAGAGGGAACAGGGAGCACAGCGGCTGGCGCAGCACAGGGAGAGGGAACATAGAGGCGAAAGCAGCACAGGGACAGTGAGAAAGAGAGCACAGGGGTGGAACAGTACTAGGAAGGAACAGGGAGCACAGAAGCGGGAGCAACACAAGGAGAGAGAAAGGGAGCACAGAGGCGAGAGCATCACAGGGAGAAGGAGCAATAGAGGCGGGAGCCGGCTTCATTGTGTGACAGCCGGCGCCACCTACACCAACTTCGAATATATTATGTCTTCAGTGATGTCGACGTTCATTTCTCGATTTAAATTGTCAATTTTCGCCGAAATATGGCTATAAAATGTCGATTGTCGATATCCCAAGGATTCTGATTGACTCAGTCCATACTGGCATATCCTTGAACATGACCGGATAAACCCACTCAGTGGAACCGGATCTCGATGAAATTCTTGAAAAAACAGCTCTTCAACAAGTCAGTGTTAAAACCAGTAACGGTTATACTTAAGGGCTATTCAAAATTTACGTAAAATTTTTTTTCTCTACCTGTGTCTCTCCTCCCGAAGCCCCGTTCCCATCTTGTCAGATACACTGGGCTTGTTACACTGAGCCAGAATACAGATAAATATCTCCCTAGTATAATGCGTGGCGTGTCCGACTCCTCCTACTCCTCCTACTCCGCTTTACTCACTGCACAGCGGGTCGCATAGATGTGGCGCGGGATAGGGTGGGGCGAGAGACCTGGGGTTTTCGCTACCTGAGATTCCATGGGCCAGGCTTGCACCCTACAGTAGAATGGGTCGACTGCGCATGCGCGATGAGTAGTGCGCGATGAGTAGTATAGAAAGGGCACGCGATCTCCCTATCCCTATAAACTAACCCATGGGGGTGAATGAACCCATGGGGGTGAATGAGCCATGGGGGTGAATGAGCCATGGGGGTGAATGAGCACTCGTTTTTATAATAGCCCATAAGCTGTAGTCAGTGGTGTATACTGGTACCTGTACGTGGCTCTCGTCTTGTGAATCCAGAACCAGTCGTTTTATGAGACGAAAACAGTACAGGAATGCTTTGAATGTTGTGGAAAGAATGACATGCATATTCACTTTGACATAAGTTTGAGATGGCGGCAATCAGTTTGCAACTGTATTTTGGCGGTGCATATGCTGTATTGTCGATTGCGCCTCATAACATATACCTTCGTGACCTTCAGATTTGCTTTTTGCAGTTCCCGATATGATACCGTTGTACAATATGGTAGAAGCATGTTATGTGGGAAGGGGTGGGGGCAAAGAAGAGACAAATCTTGTTCATCCCACAGTCATTCATCTTCAGCACAACTTCCAGTCAACTGAAACGAGAAACTGAATACTCCAATGAACAGTTAATGCAATAATAAATGAAGAAAAAGGTGACTGAGATTTACTTTTTTGTATGTTGTTAATATGTGAGGCGGAACAGAAGGGGGGGGGGGGCATAATTATAACAAAAAAGGGAGAAACTAACACTAGTATATCATATATTTTTTATGTTTTTTTTCTGGAGAGAATGACAACTGTGATAATCCTTCATTAAAAAGAAATTCCATTAGCGTCCCTGCTTAACATGCAGATAAGGCTGGATCATACATCCAGGTGCATATATTGGTGCCTTATTGACCCCCAGTCCATTTGAAAAGGTTGTTACGAAGAACGTATTCGTCTGATCGACTTTTAACGAAAGTCAGTAAGTGAAAGTCTTAAGTGGAAGAATAAAATAATAATAAATAAATAAAATCAACCAAAAATGAGCAATAACTTCTTTGTCAGAGCTCCCAGGACCCTCTACGTCCCCCCCCCCTCCGCCCCCTCACCTAAAGCGGGAAAAATCCACTGTCACGAGTTAGCTTAGCAGACTGTGTAAGGTCGATTCTTTTGTTTTATAATTTTTGTTTTGTTTGTTTCTTTTTCCGCCTTGTTGGATTTGTATTTCATTACTTCATTTATATTATATGATTTATTTCATATATATGGTTATTTTATTTGTATGGTTGCACTTGTTTGTGTTTATGCATTCTTTGTTTTTGTTTGTATTTTTCTGCAGTTTTCTGTATTCTTTGAAATTTTTATTTGTTTCGTCTTGATTTGTTGGTTCTCTCTTGTTTTATGGATATTGTTGCATTTGTTTTCATTGGTAACAATATATATATATATTTTACTTTCAGTTGAATTCTGTTGTTTCATTAACTTTTTTTGTTTCATTAATTTGTATTGTCTGTCTTATATGGTTGCACCTGTTTGTGTTTATGCATTCTTTTTTTGTATTTTGCCGTACTTTTCTGTTTTGATTGGTTTTCTTTGAATATTTTGTTTCATTTGTTTTGTCTTGGTTTGTTGGTTTTCTCTTGTTTTATTGATATTGTTGCATTAGTTTTCATTGTTAACAATATGTTGTTTTTTTTACTTTCAGTTAAATTCTTTTTTTTAATTAATATTTTTTTTATTTGTATTGTCTGTCTCTTTGGATTTTGTATTTTGTTTCTCTGTATTATATGATTTGTTTCACATATATTGTTATTTTATTTATATGGTTGCGCTTGTTTGTATTTATGCATTCTTTGTTTTTGTCTGTATCGATTGGTTTTCTTTGAATTTTTTGTTTATTTGTCCCCATTTTCTCTTCTGAGTAAATATATTATTTGAACCAAAGCGAATAGGCCTACCGTACCGATACCTGGAAATGGATACATGTAGAATTAATATTTATTTTACATATTTGGACTAGGCCTAGACTTTAAAATTCCTTTAATGTTCCTGATGTGTATGTTCACTCTATAGCGAAAATTTTAGATGCTTTATTTATTACATTATTATACCGATTCAACATCTTTTAGCTCTTGTTTAAGAATACAATAAAATAAAAAAAACCTCTCGATATTTATCTTATCCATATCCATGTAGACTGATCAAGCCTCTGTGGAATGGAAAGTGCGTATGTGGCGAGCTCTCTTGTGTAGGAGGTGAAATTGTCACCAAATGAATATGCATGCTACGTAAGGAATATGAATATGCATGAGGAACACACTCCCGTCAAGATCTGGGCAATTGCCATTTTTGATTGATTGATTGAAATTGTAGTTTAAGGGCCGCTTCCCATACGGATTTCGCGGCCCATCAACTCAATGTTTTATTTAAATTTCACGGTACATTTCTTTGTTAATTTGAGATCTTTTGCAGCGCTAGATATTAAAATAAATAATTAAATAATGAATAACAATAACAATGAGGAAATATAAATACTAGTAGAGAAGAGTCGCTATGTACAAGTCGTTAAGTCTGTAATTGGTTTTTATACTGGAAAATATTTATTATAATCGCGTTGATGATTCCTTTGTCTCGGTACCCCAATAGTACGCACAAAGCCGTCCAGAAAAAACTGGGAGAACCAGGGCGTTTTCAGGATTCGTCGAGACGACTTCCCTAACGACGCCCTTGGGAACAGGGTGGGTCCTTCCAGAAATCTGTGCCTGTAACAATTGCTTGGAGTGTGTAGTGGGGTACAGAACGGCAGGTCTACGTCCTATATTACGTGAAAGTCAAAGGATCATATTCTGTGTTGAGGTGTCCGTTCGGTAACATTTAAGTGGTAGCGTGTCCGGTGTGGTCTAGGGTCGAGTATTCTGGTTCTGGGTGTTCTTGCTATGCGGCGTTGTCACTCAAGGCGCTGTAGGTATTCTTGTAATCGTCATCCGTCTTCTGTTTCAGGTCTTGTCCAACTCGTCTGTGGTCTTCGGTGTGCCTGTATCATATGAAATAGAAGGCTTGTAGTCATTCTTGTTTTCTATTGTTTTTCGATGCAATAATTTGATATATCTTCCTCCCAACAACAGGCACGCCCCGAATGTCAGTCACATAATATGAATAGCAATATATAATTAAGACAGCAAATAGATAAACAAATGAATAAATAACTAAACATTTCGATAGATTCAGTACTAGGTGAATACACAAATAAACGGCACTGTATTATTTCTGTATACATTATCGTTTGATGGCCATAAGGAATTTGTAGGACAATGAGATAGACGGCCCTCAATATCGCCATTTTGACTGAACTGGCGACGTTTATATAATGCGCATGCTCAGTATGATCGAAGGGAATTCTGGGAACAGTAAGGATTACCGCTGTCATGTTAGCCGGCCGCTCACGTGTGAAAGCCACCCGGAGGGCCTGGGGATAACACACCGTGGTGAGGGTATAGTGAGCAGGCCACAAAATAGTGCCTTTGATAATAATCCGACCTGCGCCCCCCACTCGCCCAGATAAACTTTTGTCTCGGCCCCACGAACACATACAGACTAACCGAATTTGTATGATGAAGTTTTACAAATTTTTGAACGCAGAGCACATCAATCGGGCCCTGAGCTTAATATATTCGGAAATAGCCGAACATGAGGCAATAATATTCTCTTAGATACAAAGGAAGTCGCGGCTCTAAACAAAAGATCGGCTGTTCTGTCAATTACGGTGTTCTGTCAATTACGGTGCCGTAATTGCCACCCGCGCAACTGAGGGATTTTTAACCTAGGCCTCAAGGGAGCGTAGCGAGTTTTTACTAGTTAAAATCTTAGCTCAAACTTGATATAAATTTCTACAACTTGGTGAAGAGAAAGATCTCTTCAAATTATCATGCTAAAATGGATGCTGAACTATACTTTTTGGAAGTTTTTTACATTTACTTCTGTGTTAAAATTAAGCTTTTCAGATGGAGGAAAATCCCCCAGTGACGTCATTGTATCTGACAGAATGGGAAGGCAATAATTAACACACAATTATATGGGGAAAAAAATATTTCAGCCCCGATTTTAACACATAATGTGAACATATGTACTATATTTCCGTTGATAGGACAGCCGGTGTATGTCTTCTTGGTTGTTCAGGGTAATCAGGGCGAACAGTTAAAAGATCATATTGCACTGTGGGGGAGTTTGGTTCGTTGGGAGAAAGTCATTACACAACGGGCGGAAGTCTTAACGGTATTTGTAAACAATGGTAGCATTAACTGTTTGAAACAGCATGAGCAGAGATGGTATTTCAAACCAGTTAAATGCAGTACCGTACCGGTAGAATAAGCCCACTTTATCTTTGACTGGGGAATTAACACATTAGACAATGTGGAAGACTACCCCCTGTTTTCCAACATTCAACTCTTGTAAATTATAGGCCTATATTCGCAGGCTTATTTTTGCCTCCTCTCATCCACTGAAACCCCAAATTCTTTGTTGTGATACACACGCATTGTATCAAGCTGTTTCTCTTTTGGAAATGCTATAAAACCAGAGGAGATGAAGAAAAAAAAGTACATTTTTTTTGCTCATTGGAAGAAATTTATTTGTGTCAATAAACAATTGAACTAGTATAAGGTGAAAATTCCCAATTGTTAAATTCTGTGGATGGTATAAGCTTTTACTTTATTTTCTATATTTGATGATTGTTCAAATTTACTTGATCGATGATCCAAAAATGGAGATTAATTTTCATCTCAACTATTATTTTGTAATGAATCACTTTAGATGTTTTTGTCTCCTTTGGAGTGAAGCGAATGTAAAGTTTGGTTTTCAAGAAGAGTGTTTTCCACGTTAGCGACAATTTGTATATATATATGCATATTCTGTATTTACGAATTGCATTATTATGTCATTGTATACTACATTTGCTGATCCCTGCCTTGAATAACAAATACTGAAATCGAGGTAATGCACTAACATGCCCCTTTTTCTGATTTTTAATTCCATTTCCACAGTTTAAAAAAATTCCATCGAAGACCCCATTTTACAGAGATTTAAAAAAATAGAATCTGTTTAATCTATTAGGATTTACTGCCTCGATTGATGTATTTATAAGTCTACAGAAATTCCGAATGTAGAATTTACATGTTTAAATTGGGTTTTAATTTGTGTATCAGAAATTGGATTAAATTAATATCTTCCAATAAATTAATCAATGAAGCATTGTATCAGTTGGATCATATATCATTACATGTATATAAGCTTACATACTCGTGCTAATATTTGCGAATGATAACAGACAAAATACTTTGATTTCTTGCCTTATGTTCAATATTTGTAAATATGTATAATGCAGAAAAAAATAATAAAAAAAACATTGCTTTTATGAGATTTTTCACATTTTCCACCTATTATGTGCTTTTCTTTACAATGTATGCGTGTAAAATGTGTTTGATTCCTCACACTGTCACATGTGAAGGACAAAAACAATTCTTAATGGATATAATGGCTGTCCTATAGGACACATGTTCTGTAGCATAGAATAATCCATCCTATAGGACAGATTTTTCTATCCCTTAGGATCCTATAGGACAGAATTATCTGTCCTATAGGATCCTAAGGGACAGCAGTAACTGTCCCATTGGATCCTATAGGACAGAAGTAACTGTCCCATTGGATCCTATAGGACAGAAGTAACTGTCCCATTGGATCCTATAGGACAGATCATCTGTCCCATTGGATCCTATAGGACAGATCATCTGTCCCATTGGATCCTATAGGACAGATCATCTGTCCCATTGGATCCTATAGGATTTTTTTGTAAGGGAAGGATGGCAGTATTCTTAATCACTGATGTCATATGTGTCAGGCCTTGTAATCGGAATGATGCAACTAAGTGTTAGGAAGTTATCGATTGCGAAAAATTCGAACAGACATGCACGGACGTACACAGACATCAACAGACACAAAGAAGCAACCCAGTGGCGCCACCTTCAGGCAGATGTTGTCGAAATGTAACACCGAATGGCGTCTTGTCACAAGGAATGCATATGCCGAATTTCAGAACAATCCGACGAAGAATTAGGGAGTTATCGCTTCGAACACACATGCACGGATGTACACGGACATCCACAGAAACAAAGAAGGAACCCAGTGGCGCCACCTTCAGGCAGATGTTGCTGAAATGCAACACCGAATGGCGTCTTGTCGCAAGGAATGCATATGCCGAATTTCGGAACAATCCAACGAAGCATTAGGAAGTTATCGCTTCGAACATGCATGGACGGACATCCACGGACATCCACGGACACAAAGGAGCAAGAACCATTTTAAAGTCCCCGGCCGCGTTGCGGCGGGGGACAATAATAACCGTAATAAATGGAGCAGATACACGTCATAACAGTATTACTATTATAAAGCGATCGAGGATTAGGTTACATCCCGCAATGGCGTAACACATTTTACTATACCGGTAATATACGTGTAGGCCTACCGGAATTTCAGGTTATCGGGTACTGGGGCAGTCATGGACCCATTTATACTCAAATAGCTGCAGGTCCCAGGCACAGAGTCTAGAATTCTAACCTTATTTGTTTGACACCAACAACTTAAACTAGTATCATGATTATATGACAGTTAATAACATGTGATGAAGTATATAGGCCAGTGTATGGCAGACTCGTCACCTATTTTGAACTGTTATATACCGCAACTGTGTTAGTTTGTAAATACCAGAGGTCAGTGCACTTAAAAGTAACGCTTTACACATATTCTCACCTGAAGTGAATACTTACATGTACCGTCTCACACAGCAAACAATAGCGGACCACTGGTGGCATTGGAGCGGGCTCTAGTGGCACGGGTGGCATCTCAAGCCGAAAACGGCCCGACGCCGGACCACCGATACATTTGGAGCGTCCATGTCATCTGCCGTGTGGATGACGTTGGGGCTACAAACGATCACCGATGACTTGCTGGTACCACGTGAAATTAATGTTCAATCGTTGGTTAAAACAAAAGTGATAATCAAATTATATTATTTTGACCAGTTTGATCGCATAATTATTCAATTTTGGTTTATTGGTTTGGGAAACGACGTATTAACAATTTTCTGAAATATATTGGCAGTAGTCAATATTCTGTCTCAGTCAATTGTGAGTAAAATCTTCCATCTTATAGTACACTGTAATTTATTTCTTGTTTTACAAGTCATGTAGAAACTGTCCTAGTAGTTATTTTGGTGGTAGTATTATCTTCAGATCAAGGTATTTTTGGGAGAATGTTATAATATTTAACTTGTCTTTGCATTTTTCAGCGACTGAACACAAACTATTAACTCTCCTTGAAGACATTAAACAACTACCACATCCGAATTAATTCACCAGCATGAGCACTTGAATTAATTTGTGAGCAAAGTGATTGTGCAAAATGATCATGTACTTTTCATGTTGGTTTCAGACCAGTGCTTTAGACCTTTTGTGGGGAAATGATGTCAGACACACCATCATATGAAAGCGATATTGGGGACTGATGCTGCCCATAGCGAGAAGTTGTAAGGAAAAGGGGCAAAGGACGAGTTCATGGACTTTGTTGAATAATTTTGTGTTCAGTAAGTACGAGAAATAATTTGAATAGCTGACATTTGTCCATCTGACATTGGACTACAAATTCAGACTACATCTCCTTTCTTTATTTGGCCAAGAAGAATGAGTCTGCATTCTATCTGCTGCCTTCTCTAGTGAACACAACACAATTCTTGGTAGGAATTTTGCTAGATTCTTTAGAAATTTACCACATATTATCGTCACCATATGAAGATGTACACGTGACCTTTCTGACCTGATTCAAATTGTTTCCTCTTACAAGTTATGCCCCTTGATTGCTGAAACCACTTTCATCTGGTATTCGTTTTAGTGAATGCCACTTATCACGCATGTATGATTTTGAAACATCATAAACAGGTTCACCATAAGGATCAAGCTTATGCCCTGAAATCATGGAGCATCATAATATGCTGTGTGATTTCCTGAAACATGTTAATCAATTAATCTCATACTATCACTGACACATCACTGATCAGCTGATCTGATGATTGTCCCCTAAGCATCCCTTTATTGCGCATTATCTCATAGGCTATCGCCCTCCTTTCTCCTTTTCGGGGATAGCCCTGTTATTGTCTACTCTGTATGTTCAAGGGCATATCTTGGGCCCAGTTGAGATCTTGTTTCTATTGTAACCCATTTTGTAATTAAAGCGAATTTAAGCATTACACGCGCTGTTAACTCTGGTTGGGACGGGGCGCAGGCTGTTTTAATTAGTCTGAATGGTTTGCTATTGCAATTCTCCCTTGAGGTTTAGTTTGATAATATGATTACTAGCCAAAGATATATATTCAACCACTGATGATATTCTCCATATGATCTTACATTCGTATAAAGCTTGACAGTAGAAAAGTCCCTGTTTTCAATCATTAATATCAGGATAATTTTGATCAATGCCTTGTCTGCTTCTGTTTTGGAATGCGGGAGGAAACATCACCTGGAAGGTAACGATAAAGAGATTGAATAAGCAGTCGGCAGCCGGAATAATTCATGTGATCAAGATGGCAGGCGAAGGAGCCGAGCTGACAATGCAGCATCATTCAAAGTCTGGTGATGGTCGGCTTGAAGGTCGGCTTGAAGCATCTGCTTTGTCCCAAAATTATGATTTATTTAATATATCTACTAGACTTTTGAATATTGTGTTGTTTTTTTTGTAGTTCCATTAACAAAGTCTAAATTAGGAAACTTAGTATCATTAGAAAACATATAATTTTAAATTTTGAACAACATCAAAAACATTGAAAACACTTGGAAAAATTAATCGTGGACTTTTTTATGCCGAGAATGTTGTTTTGAATATAAAATTCTCGAATATTTTATTTCAGTTTGTGTGTCATGACAATCGACTGAAATAAAGTCTTCGATATGAGAGCTGGCAAAAGAACGAGATTATTTCTTTATCATCACCTTCTGAATGGAGTCTTACAAGCCTTCTTTGGCGAAAATCTTACTTCTTCAAAAGAAGACTGCATTATGTCATTTTTATTAGTAGGTGCATCTGATTGCCCAGTTGAAAATACACCGAATCCTCGAATATTTCAATCATATGCAATTTTTGGACAAACTACGATAATTACACTAAATTTATCACCCTGTGAAGTCATTAAAATGATTACGAAATAATGGATTATTTGTTGATTTTGGATCATTTGGTGAAGTGTACTAAGTGAATATTTATGATCATATTTATTCAGTACACTTCGAAAAATGGTCCAAAATCAACAAATAATCCATTATTTCTTTATCATTTTAATGATTTCAGAGGGTGATTAAATTTGCTTTAATGATTTATTCTGTCTAAAAGTTGGATGTGATTGCAATATTTGATGATTTCGAGGAATTCGGGGAATGGCTACCACTGTTCACCCGGCTGTTGATCAGTCAGAAACATTCTTGTGATGCTGAAAATACTCTAATAATTCAATCACAGAAGAAATCACTTCCAATCATTGAATTATTAGAGTATTTACATCATCGGAAGATTGATCAACAGCCGTGTGAGCAATGGCAGCCATTGTCAAGCCAATCATTGGGTCAACAGTGGCAGCCACTGGTGGACCAAATTAATCGGGCCTTTGACGGTGGCCAACAATGGGCCACCAGTGGAAACCGACCGTCAGGACAGAAGTGGCTGCCACTGGCAGACCGAAGTAATCGGGCCACCGATGGGCCGATGAACAAAATTGTAGTGGTCCTTCGGCGGTGGCCAACAATGGGTCACCAGTACAGCCGATGGTGGGCCACTGGTGGACCGATGAAATATGCTGTGTGGGGTGCTATGTACAGACGGCGGGAAAAGGAGTTGCTTTCACAAGTAACAAGGATTCGCGTATAACGTCAAACAACACGATCTGTGCATTCCCTTCTCGAAATAGGTGATCGATTAAAAACAAATCTCTTGTCTGCGTGGAAAGTATATAGGCCTATACCAGTCATATATCGGTAATCACACAGTCACTCACGGGAAGGCCTAGTTATCAACATGTTCACGAGAAGGTCTATGGGGCTGTTATAATTGTGTAGTAGGCTAAATGCCAATTTATTATGCCGCGAATATATCTGATAAAGTGAACCTGGGTCCAGGTAAAATGGTTAGAAAATATATGGTGACTGGTTTCTTACATAAGGTATAAAGTGTCACGAGGATTGGTCAAATCTACCCCAAAATTTCACCGATTTTGACCCAAAGTGTTTGGGTATAGATTAGCCAAGTACCAAGACTCTGATCTGAATATCAGAGTCATGCTGCGTGATCTTCCATGTATCAACGAGGTAGATAAACAACGTCGGAAACAGACCAGAAAATTACATTCACTCGCTCCAAATCGACACTATCGTAACATATGGTCCTATCGGTTTAGAATGCCACCAATATTAGAAGTTACAAACACTTACTTGCACTCAAAATGCGGCAGAGAACAGAATGTATCCAGATCCACGATCACGGCTGCCATGTCATTTTCTTGTCTTCGCAAGTTCGCTGAAAAGGTACGAGTCTTTTTCACACAAGGACAAAATGCGATCCCGTTAAATTGGAAGACAAGGGGTGAACTCCAGAGATTCTACGTTTCGGCAAGGAATAGACCATGAGTCCGCTTTTCGGCCACCAATTGCTACGAAACTGTGGAGGCCAACCAAGACTCGTTACAAGACTCGTACCTTGTCAGCGAACTTGGGAAGACAAGAAAATGACATGGCAGCCGTGATCGTGGGTCTGGGTACATTTAAGGAATGATGTAAAACGGAAATGAGATTTGTGAACAGAAATAACGAATAAACACGGCTAGCACCGCATGACAATTCTCGGCTAGCACCGCATGACAATTCCAAATATATGTGTTGTTGAATGTGTTATTGCGTCAGGGTGCAGGAGAATTTCTATTTTTACGGAAACCAGCTTGAATATCAGTAAATTTCTTTTCAGTTTCCAGGTACCAAACAAGGCGTTCATTTATCACGCGCTCCATTGTTTTACAAACACAGCTAGTCAGTGAAATCGGGCGATAATTATCAGGGTCTGTATGGTTACGGCCAGGCTTTGGTACTATATAACTGTGGCATTATGCCATGACGGTGAAATGTTTTCTGTCAGCCAAAGTCTGTTGAATATGCGTAATAGGATTACTAGAAAAGATTCGGGTAGATGTTTCAAAAGTCGACAATGAATATTATCAGAGCCTGGAGCAGTTCCTCAATTGTAAAAATAGCGTTGTAGCTTTCACGGTTACCAGAGGGGAATTTTATTTCATTGTTCTCTTCCCTTCTTTTGGAAACTTTGAAGTTTAGGTGCATAATTATTTGACGAAGATTTTTTGGCAAATGTTTTGCCTAATTTATTTGCCATTTCTACTGTGTCAGTTATCATCTGATCTCCATCGTTGCGATGATGAACGCTGGACTTGGAGCTTTTACCTTTTATTCTTTGGATCATATTCCAAACTTTCGTTAAGGGAGTATGTGTATTGATCTAAGAAATATAATTTTCCAAGAATCACGTTTATTCTGTTTTATGGTTCTACGAGCTTTAGCTCTTGTAACCCTGAGATCTTTCATATTTCCAGGATTAGGATGTCGGCGGAAATATCGTCCAGCTTTCTTCCTACATTTTCTTTCTTCCTTGCAGTCATCATTAAACCAGGTTTTTTTAATATGTGCAGCTACTGAAAATGTGGGTATGGTTTGGTTAGCAATTTCAATCAACATATCTGAGAATAACTAATCGCCCATGCCCAGTAAGGTTAATCCTACCAGGTCTGGGGGACAATGATGCTCCCACTACCAAGCTTTCTATCCTATCTCCGCAACGACAACACGTTCAGAGCCGACACTCTTCGACTTTGTAGTTTGTAATATTGGGGTTATTTTGAGCCTATTTGTAAAACCTCCGATGTGAGGATCATGTGTAAATTCAAATTACGGTCACGTGGTGTACCAGAAAAGTGATGTTTTCGTCGTTTTTTTTCGACATTGCTCCTCTGTTGTGACAAAAAGTGGACAAAAACTGTTTCATTTCTCATCAGATTATTATGCACTCGTCCATTAAGAAATATCCGCGTCCATAATCCAAAGGCCTATTCCATATTCCATATAATAACATTAGCTGTAAACACATGAACAAAAGATTGAAACATCTTAGTACCGAAAATCGACCTAAAATACCTTGTTGGAAAAATACATCAATGTGAGGTCATTAAAGCGGCTATCATGGTTTCTTCTTACCTTTCCAGGTAGAGCATGACCCAGGGGTCTAGTGTGGTAAGTTGCAGCCCTCTAGCTTAAGAGATAATAAATATTTAGAGGAGAGGGGCGAATGCCCCAGGCCTGGACAGGTGCCAAAAATCCCAGGCCAGTAGGTTAAAGACACATGGCCGTGTTAATAGACGGATGCAACCTTTCACACAGACCCAAATGTCTGTAAAATTATGCAATTGTCAATTGGATCTCGCATCCATCTCCCTGGTAAAACCTCAATGTGGCAGCAGAAAAAGTGTTGCTAGGAAAATCGGGCGATATGGTCCGCGATACTAAATACTGTTATATGCTATGTGAATGTCGGAATTTGGAAGTTGGATGTTGGAATTCGGAAATGTTCTTCCCCGGCTTTCTTACTTGGATGGTGTACGGATCATATCAACGACCTGTCCAATGATCATGATCAAAACCTGGGACATTTTCTACTGGCACATTGGGGGTTTCTCCCGGGTGGTGGATGGTGATGGGATCACATTAATAAGAGTATAATATGACAGTCATGCATGTATGTGCGAGAGAGGTGGTCGTACAGAGGGACATTTGGCTGAACACTTCTTGGAGTGTACCGGAGTCTGAGAGAGGGCATTTTCCCTGAATATGTTTGTTATCCCCGGGACTAGGGAGCTGAAACTTATCGCAGTAAATATTCTGGTATAGCGGACTTCCAGAATATGAACAAAAGCTTATTTGTTGTCTTCATGACGTCACAGTGATGTAATCATTCCTGAATGTATTCTGCGCCTCAACATTTTACGTGCAAGTTTAGGCAAGAATTGAACGCAACATCAAACGGGCGGCGGAAAACGATGTCGGCCTACTGACAAGAAATCACGTGACCCCATAGACAAATATACTGACTGAATATTTCTAAAACATCACAAGAACCAAAAGTCATTCTTGTGATGATTTGTTTCTCAGTCACACTTTGATTGTAGCTGTTCATGTGGACATATTGAATTGACATGATCACACGACCCCTAGCACCAGCTTTAGCGGTATTAGATACAAATATTTCAGAGCCATGATATAATAGCCCTATCAAGTCGTCTATTGAAAAATGATGAACTATTTTACCGCCAGATATAGTAAAGAACGGCCCAAATGAGTATTTATTGAATACAAGTTCGTATTCAGAACAAATACCCGTGAGGTCTGACGTCGACCAAGCGCTGCATTCTCCACCATGTTTACAAGTTACAAAACTACAATCACAATGATTTGTACAGAGGGCAAGCCTCGGGGACGAAATGTCCAATAGCAGAATCTCACCGTATACAGACAACAATTAAACGCAACATTAAAAGGGTGGTGGAAAACGATATCGGCGTACTGACAAGAAGTCATATGGTCCCACAGACAAATATACTGACTGTATATTTCTAAAACATCACAACAACCAAAAGCCATTCTTGTGATGATTTGTATCCCAGCCACGTTTTGATTGTAGCTTTGATAAAGAACTTTTTTTCAGCCCTAGGTTATTTCACAGTTCCGAGAAAAAAAAAGCTTGAAAAAGGTTACCTGGAAAACCTTTAAATTCTTCAGGAATTTGTACATTTTGTACATGACCTAGATATGATCAGAGACAGAGGATCAGGTGATCACTTCTGGTCCTCAGAAAGTGGTGTTTTGTAAAGATTCTTTCGCCCTTTTCCTGCCTAAAAGTGGAGAAAACTAATTTATTTCGACTGGAGTACTGATTCTACATCATATCTATGTTTCCAGACAGTAGGAAACGGGGGAAATAATGCACTAAAATGTGATATATATTGGTTTGTCAACTATCGGACTGTCTGGAAAGTTTCAAATATAACAATAAAACACTTAATTATCATATTATAACTAATTAATACTACTGGGTACACATTACAATAGAAACACAGACAGTACCTACGCTGACGCTGATGCATTTCCATGTAGCGTACTATTGCCGACAATTTCTTGAAACTGGTGATATCGAATTGCGTATGTTCATTGGATAAAATATCCCTGATCTATAAAACAAATTTTTACTATAATGTACAATAAGTTTTCTTTCATGCAAATTCTATCTACTTGTATGTAGGGGATGTACAATAAATCTCCTTTTGCTCTAGCTATTTTTTCTATGTAGCCATATCAAATTATTAGACCATCAAACTTTCGTTAAATTTAGTGTAACAGTTGTGATAAAGTTGAAATTTCGAACGGAGTGGAAAAAAGATGAACACTGTTCGATTTTGGGTCGACGCTGTTTCCATTCAGTCACACATTAAATAGGAACACATCTAATACAAACGATTTTACATATTAGTCCAAAGTCGGAAATTGTGTCCAAAAAGTGTTCTTCAGGAATTGTATCTCATAAACTCTCCTAGGCGTTCACCGGTATCAAAACAATACAAACACAAATATGACGAAAAGAAACAAGTTGAACGGATGAATAACAATTAACACGATGGGACCATTAAGCCGAATGAAGCAATACAATGCACGTGAGAAGGACTATGGCCTAATAATCGAATTATACAGAATGTTCTGGAGAACGATAATAAAATATAGTACGAACTTGTATTCAATAAAAATAAAAATGATAAGTAGCAGTTTAATAACTTAATAAACTAAGGCCCAGAGAAATTCACGTTCCCTGGTATAATTTTGTCTCATCCTGTCGCAATCCATTGTCGTTATGCATTTATACTCTGGTTCAACCCCATACAAATGTATCAGGGAAAATACAAGCTGAAAACTACAAGGACTGTACTTCTCAGTCGCTTTACAGTCTGAAATTAAATTTGCATCACTAAATCTTGTCATTTGCATGAATCTTATGTGGCTGTTTGCAGGCAAATCTAAAAATTGATCTACACAATCTATACTGACCGTAATTTTTTTTATTGAGATGATGGGTCATATGACCACCAGCAGTGTTTGTATCAAAGCACATTCAATCGTTGTCCACATGATTTATTGCTCCTCTCTAACCGGGAGACATTCCTCATGTAGAAATATAAAATCGAGAAAGCCCAGCAACCCATGGAAGATGTATCTGTCCAAAACGATGGCATTGGTATATCAATAAAATAATCCATGAAAGAGCATGAATATAGATTAGGGTGTGTGTGTGTGTTTTAAATACTTTTTGTGATTAACCACTAACATCTGTATTACTAATTTCGAAACCGAACATTCATTATTCCCATCATATGTTGTCTGACGCTATGCAATAATCACATATAAGGTCTTTTTCGTTCTGGATTCGTCTGGAATTTGAGTTTGAAGTCCTGACCGTCCATTTAGGTCTT